>JADRCD010204833.1:0-49765 GCA_019843815.1 Montemys delectorum | reverse complement strand
AGAGAGAGAGAGAGAGAGAGAGAGAGAGAGAGAGAGAGAGAAAGGCCGGGTTGGAAGGCATGCTATGGGCCAAGCTCTGTCAGTCTTTGCTCATTTCTTCTTGCCTCAGTGGTCTCTTCAGGATATCAAGAGTCACCTAGACACTTCCTGAGCTGTAAACCCCACAGTAAAGCTCCATTATGCTGTTCATTTCTATCACTAGAATTTATTGGCATAAATTATGTGGGAGGAACGGAGATAGAGGCTGAGTTCAAAATGGAGAGGTTACCACGCTCACTGTGCTAGAAAGAGAACCACAGAAAAGAATCATACCACATAAATCATGATCGCAGGAAGCTCTCAATCCCACTGTCTTCTTATGGCTCCGCCTGCCTTCCAACAGTGGTAGTACACTAGTATAAATTGGCTGTACTGAAGAAAACTATTCTTTATCACAACTTTGATGCGCAGCATTCTCTTATGTATGATGGATAGTAGTGGAAATAATTCCTAAGCTCTACTGCTTATATTATATTAGGCTTATATTATTACCTACTTTGCTATGCATAAGCTTGTGTATTTACACTAATACTTTTATGTAAAAAGTGTCTTGCTTCATACCTAGGATAACTATCTGTTATTAATTTAAGAGTTAAAGGCCATATCAGTGATTGGATACCTTATTAAAGGGTAATTTATTTTCCACATTTCTAGAGAACAATTAGAGTAGCCCAAATACTTTGCGATTCTGTGAGAGTTTTCCTGGCTTATGGAAAGTGAATTTTGATGGGTTCTCAAGGAATTTGTTCTGTGCTTCAGTGGAGAAAAAGTGAACGCTCTGATGAATCATGGTGATCAGAGGTCTACCTATGTGATCGCATGCAATTACTTCCTCACAAACTTTATCTACAAATATAGTTGTATTTAGAAGTGTATGGATACAGGAAATGTCCTAGTGAAGTCATCTGAGAAACATTATCTTTTTATCATAAAATAACTATATCTTAAATTCCCACAGGTCTAAAAACCATACACTAAAATACCTTTCCCCTTTCCAGCAGCATAATTATCACAATCGTATATATATATATATATACATATGTGTATATATATATATATATATATATATATATATACACACATACATACATATATATACAGTTCTTTACTGTACATCAACTAAGGATTATTAGATTGCTACATAAAGAGCTGTAGCTACTAGAGGAAGTATAAATATACAAAGCCACTTTTTTTAGTTTTATTATTTTCTTTATTTACATGTCATATTTCCCAGTTTCCCTAAAAAAACAAAACCAAAACAAAACAAAACAAAACAAAAAAAACAACAAGAACAAATCCCCGTTCTCAGCCCCCCTCGCCCTGCTTGACACTCCACCCTCTCCCACTTACTGGTCCTAGCATTCCCCTACACTGGGGCACAGAACCTTCACAGGGCCACAGACCTCTCCTCCCATTGATGACCAACTTAGCCATTCTCTACTATATACATGCTGCTGGAGCAATCAGTCCCACCATGTGTACTCCTTGATTGGTGGTTTAGTCCCTGGGAGCTCTGAGGGTACTAGTTAGTTCATATTGTTGTCCGTCCTAGGAGGCTGCAAACCCATCAGCTCCTTCGGTCCTTTCTTTAGCTCCTTCATTCGGGACTCTGTACTCAGTTCAATGGATGACTGTGAGCCTCTACTTCTGTATTAGTCAGGTATTGTCAGAGCCTCTCAGGAGACAGCTATATCAGGCTGGTTTGTCCTTCCTTCAGTCTCTGCTCCATAGTTAGTCTCTGCATCTCCTTCCATGGGTATTTTGTTCCCCCTTTTAAGAAGGAATGAAGTGTCCACATTTTGGTCTTCCTACTTCCTGAGTTTCTTGTGGTTTGTGGAATGTACTTCGTGTATTCCAAACTTCTGGGCTAATAACCACTTATCAGAGAGTGCATACCATGTGTGTTCTTTTGTGATTGGCTTACCTCACTCAGGATGATATTCTCCAGATCTGTCCATTTCCCCAAGAATTACATAAATTCATTGTTTTTAATAGCTGAGTAGCACTCCGTTCTGTAGATATACCACAATTTCTGTATCCATTCCTCTGTTGAGGGATATCTGAGTTGTTTCCAGTTTCTGGCTATTATAAAGAAGGCTGCTATGAACATGGTAGAGCATGTTTCCTTATTACATGTTGGAGCATCTTCTGGGTATATGTCTTCTGGTAGTAATATGTCCAATTTCTGGAGGAACCGTCAAACTGATTTCCAGAGTGGTTGTACCAGCTTGCAATTCCACCAGCAATGAAGGAGTGTTCCTCTTTCTCCATAACCTCTCCAGCATCTGCTGTCACCTGAGTTTTTAATCCTAGCCATTCTGACTGGTGTGGCGTAGAATCTCAGTGTTGTTTTGATTTGCATTTCCCTGATGACTAAGGATGTTGAGCATTTCTTTAGGTGCTTCTCAGCCATTTGCTAATGCTCAGTTCAGAATTCTTTGTTTAGCTCTATACCCCATTTTTTTAATAGGGTTATTTGGTTCTCTGGAGTCTAACTTCTTAAGTTCTTTGTATACATTGGATATTAGCTCTCTATCAGATATAGGATTGGTAAAAATCTTTTTCCCAATTTGTTGGTTGCCATTTTGTCCTATTGACAGTGTCTTTTGCCTTACAGAAGCTTTGCAACTTTATGAGGTCCCATTAGTCAAATCTTGATCTTAGAGCATAAGCTATTGGTGTTCTGTTTAGGAAAATTTCCCCCGTGCCTATGTGCTCGAGGCTCTTCCTCACTTTCTTTTCTATTAGTTTCAGTGTATCTGGTTTGATGTAGAGGTCCTTGATCCACCTGGGCCAGAGCTTTGTACAAGGAGATAGGAATGGATCGATTTGCATTCTTCTACATGCTAACCACTAGTTGAGCCAGCACCAATTTTTGAAAATGCTGTCTTTTTTCCACTGGATGGTTTTAGCTCCTTTGTCAAAGATCAAGTGACCATAGCTGTGTGGGTTCATTTCTGGGTCTTCAATTCTGTCCTATTAATCTACCTGCCTGTCACTGTACCAATACCATGCAGTTTTTATCACACTTATTCTGTAGTACAGTTTAAGGTCCAGGATGGTGATTCCACCAGAGGTTCCTTTATTGTTGAGAATAGTTTTCCCTATCCTAGGTTTTTTGTTATTCCAGATGAATTTGCAAATTGCTCTTTCTAAGTCTGTGAAGAATTGAGTTGGAATTTTGATGGGGATTGAATTGAATCTGTAGATTGCCTTCAGAAAAATGGCCATTTTTACTATATTAATCCTGTCAATCTACGAAAATGGGAGATCTTTCCATCTTCTGAGATCTTCGTCAACTTCCTTCTTCAGAGATTGAAGTTCTTGTTAAACAGATCTTTTACTTGTTTAGTTAGAGTTACACCAAGTTATTTTATATTATTTGTAACTATTGTTTCCCTAATTTCTTTCTCAACCTGTTTATCCTTTGTGTAGAGGATGGCCACTGATTTGCTTGAGTTAATTTCATATCCAGCTAATTTGCTGAAGTTGTTTATCAGGTTGAGAAGCTCTCTGGTGGAATTTTTGGGGTCCCTTAAGTATACTATCATATCATCAGCAAATAGTGATAATTTGACTTCTTCCTTTCCAATTCGTCTCCCTTTGATCTCCTTTTATTGTCTAATTGTTCTGGGTAGGACTTCAAGTACAATATTGAATAGGTAGGGAAAGAGTGGTCAGCCTTGTCTAGTCCCTGATTTTAGTGGGATTGCTTCAAGTTTCTCTCCATTTAGTTTGATCTTGGCTACTGGTTTGCTGTATATTGCTTTTACTATGTTTAAGTATGGGCCTTGAATTCCTGATCTTTCCAAGACTTTTATCATGAACTGATGTTGGATTTTGTCAAATGTTTTCTCAACATCTAATGAGATGACTATATATTTTTTTTTACTTACTTTCTTTTTTTTTAATTAGATATTTTCTTTATTTACATGTAAATTTCTCCTTTCCCAGTTTCCCCTCAAAAACCAACCAAACAAAAACAACAAGAACAAACCCCTGTTGCCTCCCCCCTCCCCATGCCTGCCACCCCACCCTCTCCCACTTATTGGCCCTGACCATATGTTTTTTTCTTCAAGTTTGTTTATATAGTTTCTGTATATTGAACCATCCCTGCATCCCTGGGATGAAACCTACTTGATCCTGATGGATGATCGTTTTGATGTGTTCTTTGGATCGGTTTGCAAAAATTTTATTCAGTATTTTTGCATTGATATTCATAAGGGAAATTGGTCTGAAGTTTTCTTTCTTTGTTAGGTCTTTGTGTGGTTTAAGTATATGAGTAATTGTGGCTTCATAGAATGAATTGAGTAGAGTACCTTCTATTTCTATTTTGTGGAATAGTTTGAGGAGTATTGGTATTAGGTCTTCTTTGAAGGTTTGATAAAACTCTGCACTAAACCCATCTGGTCCTGGTTTTTTTGGTTGGGAGACTATTAATGACTGTTTCTATTTCATTAGCAGATATGGGACTGTTTAGATTGTTTATCTGATCTTTATTTAACTTTGGTACCTGGTATCTGTCTAGAAAATTGTCCATTTCATCCAGGTTTTCCAGTTTTGTTGAGTATAGGCTTTTATAGTAAGATCTTATGATTTTTTGGATTTCCTCAGTGTCTGTTGTTATGTTTCCCTTTTACTTCTGATCTTGTTAATTAGGATACTGTCTCTGTGCCTTCTAGTTAGTCTGGCTAAGGG
The DNA here is from genome assembly GCA_019843815.1 of Montemys delectorum. Classification (NCBI taxonomy): domain Eukaryota; kingdom Metazoa; phylum Chordata; class Mammalia; order Rodentia; family Muridae; genus Montemys; species Montemys delectorum. The sequence continues at coordinate 45,028 of JADRCD010204833.1, read as the reverse complement.
TTGATCTATTTTGTTGATTTTCTCAAAGAACCAGCTCCTGGTTTGGTTGATTCTTTGTACAGTTCTTTTTGTTTCTATTTGGTTAATTTCAGCCCTAAGTTTGATTATTTCTTGCCTTTGACTCCTCTTGGGAGAACTGCTTCTTTTTGTTCTAGAGCTTTCAGATGTGCTGTCAAATTGCTGGTGTATGCTCTCTCCAGTTCCTTTTTTGGAGGCACTTAAAGCTATTAGTTTTCCTCTTAGGACTGCTTTCATTGTGTCCCATAAGTTTGGGTATGTTGTGGCTTCATTTTCATTAAACTCTAGAAAGTCTTTTATTTTCTTTCTTTATTTCTTCATTGACCAAGTTATTATTGAGTATTGTTAAGCTTCCACATGTATGTGGATATTCTATTGTTTATGTTGTTATTGAAGAGAAGCCTTAGTCCATAGTGATCTGATAGGATACAAGGAATTATTTCAATCTTCTTGTATCTGTTGAGGCCTGATTTGTGACCAATTATATGCTCAATTTTGGAGAAGGTACCATGAGGTGCTGAGAAGAACACATATCCTTTTGTTTTATGATAAAAAGTTCTATAGGTATCTGTTAAATCCATCTGTTTCATAACTTCTATTAGTCTCATTGTGTCTTTGTTTAGTTTCTGTTTCTATGATCTGTCCATTGCAGAGAGTGGGGTGTTGAAAAATCTCCCACTATTATTGTGTGTGGTGCAATGTGTGCTTGGAGCTTTAGTAAAGTTTCTTAGAGGGGCTGCTGAGGGGACCAGCTCCTTCCTCCCCAACAGGAGATACACGTATCGCTGCATTCTCTAAATCAGACTTTGTTTTTCACACTTTTAAATTCAAGACTTACTTAATGTAAGTAAAAACCCGACTGACAATTCCCTCTGATGTCCAAATAAGGGAACTTTGGTGAGCTCTTGTGCTTGCTCACTGTAGAAATGAGTTCTTTATTGTCTTTCTCCTGGGCTGGATAAGTGGACTAATGTTGCATAATACTGTCCATGTTAATAACTTAATAAATAATAGTATATGAAACTACAGTGAGATTAAAAAAAAAAAAGAATGTAGATGCCCTTGCATTTGCAGCATAGAGGTTCAGAATTGAGAGTTCATCTTGGTAGATCATACCTTTTATGAGTATGAAGTGTCCCTCCTTAATTTTTTGATCACTTTAGGGTGAAAGTCGATTTTATTTGATATTAGAATGGCTACTCTAGCTTTTTTCTTGGGACCATTGGCTTGGAAAATTGTTTTCCAGCCTTTTTCTGAGGTAGTGTCTGTCTTTGTCACTCAGGTGAGTTTCCTATATGCAACAAAATGTTGGGTCCTGTTTACATAACCAATCTGATAGTCCAGATATTTTATCGGGGAATTGAGTCCATTGATGTTAATAGATATTAAGAAAAAGTTATTGTTGCTTCCTGTTATTTTTGTTGTTAGAGTTAGAATTCTGTTCATGTGGCTATCTTCTTTTAGTTTTGTTGGTAGATTACATTTTTGCTTTTTCAGAGATGTAGTTCCCCTCCTTGTGTTGGAGTTTTCTATTTATTACCCTTTGAAGGGCTGGATTTGTGGATATAAATTGTGTGAATTTGGTTTTGTCATGGAATACTTTGGTTTCTCCATCTATGGTGATTGAGAGTTTTGATGGTATAGTAGTCTGGGTTGGCATTTGTGTTCTCTTAGGGTCTATATGACATCTGCCCAGGATCTTCTAGCTTTCATAGTCTCTGGTAAGAAGTCTGGTGTAATTCTGATAGTCCTGCCTTTATATGTTACTTGACCTTTTCCCCTTACTGCTTTTAGTAATCTTTCTTTGTTTTGTGCATTTGGTGTTTTGACTATTATGTGGCAGGAGGAATTTCTTTTATGTTCCAGTCTATTTGGAGTTCTATAGGCTTCTTGTATGTTCATGGTCATCTCTTTCTTTAGGTTAGGGAAGTTTTCTTCTATAATTTTGTTGAAGATATTTACTGGCCCTTTAAGTTGGAGGTCTTCACTCTCTTCTATACCTATTATCCTTATTTTTGGTCTTCTCATTGTGCCCTGGATTTCCTGGATGTTTTGGGTTAGGATCTTTTTGTATTTTGTGTTTTCTTTGACTGTTGTGTCAATGTTTTCTATGGTATCTTCTGTGCCTGAGATTCTCTCTTCTGTCTCTTGAACTCTCTTGGTGATACTGCATCTATGTTTCCTGACTCCTTTCTTAAGATTTCTAACTCCAGAGTCATCTTTCTATGTGATTTCTTAACAGTTTCTACTTCCATTTTTAGGTCCTGGATGGTTTTGCTCAATTCCTTTACCCATTTGTTTGTGCTTTCCTGTAATTCCTTAAGGGATGTTTGTGTTTCCTCTTTAAGGGCTTCTACTTGTTTACTTGTGACTTCCTGTAACTCTTTAAGGGACTTTTAAGTTTCCTCTTTAAGGGCATGTAGCTCTTTACCTGTGTTTTCCTGTATTTCTTTAAGGGAGTTATTCATGTCCTTCTTAAATTCCTCTATCACCATCATGAGATATGATTTTAGATCCAAATCTTGCTTTTCCAGTGTTTTGGAATATCCAGGACTTGCTGGGTGGGAGTACTAGGTTCTGATGAAGCCAAGTAGTCTTGGTTTCTTTTGGTAGGATTCTTCTGTTTGCCTTTCACCCTCTGTTGATCTCTGGTGTTAGATGTTCTTGCTGTCTCTGCCCAGGATCTTCTAGCTTTCATAGTCTCTGGTGAGCAGTCTGGTGTAATTCTGATAGGCCTGCCTTTATATGTTACTTGACCTTTTTCCCTTACTGCTTTTAGTAATCTTTCTTTTTTTTTTGTGCATTTGGTGTTTTGACTATTATGTGGCAGGAGGAATTTCTTTTATGTTCCAGTCTATTTGGAGTTCTATAGGCTTCTTGTATGTTCATGCTCATCTCTTTCTTTAGGTTAGGGAAGTTTTCTTCTATAATTTTGTTGAAGATATTTACTGGTCCTTGTTCCTCCTGTGGGTCTATAAGCTGGTGTCAGCACTTCTGGGAGCTCAGCTCTCCTCTGGTAAATCCTGGGCACTGATGGCTGTGGATCAGTTGTCCATCCTGCATCCTGGGGTCAGATCACACCCTGGAGACAGGATCCCCACTTGTGGGAAAGGTGCAGAGAGGGCTATGTATCTGTTGTCCTCCTAGGTATGGTCTGAGGTAGAAAGGATCCTGACCAGGCTCCCCTGTCACTTGTGAAGCTTGTGCCTCCCAGCTGCTCCTGCCTTAGAAAGTTACCAGAGAGAGAATCACAAAGCCACTTCTATTAACTATTTATTGAAAATTCAGATAGCCAGTTTTGATGTGAAATACCTCAATTTTAGTTAAAGGTAGTGTTAACATGGACGTAGATCATCCTCTTTTCCTCCTTTCTTTCTTTCTTTCTTTCTTTCTTTCTTTCTTTCTTTCTTTCTTCCTTTCTTCTTGCTTGCTTGAATTCATGCTTCCTTCCTTGCTTACTTGCTTGCTTGGCTCCTTCCTTCCTTCCTTCCTTCCTTCCTTCCTTCCTTCCTTCTTGCTTCCTTGCTTTCTTACATTCTTACATTCTTGCATTTCATTAAAGTGTTAGAACTTGTACATGTATGTGAAAGAATGATATCTACACTTGAGGAGGAGACTCCATTTTTATTGAATTAATTTTCTTCACTTCCCATGTTTGGTCTCAATTTCTCTCTTTTATGTGTGCAGGGGAATTTTAATCCAGCAATTTGACTCCTCCAGCACCCCAAGACATTCTAAGTCTGTGTGATCTCACTGGATTTCAAACATGCCTTTAGTACACAACTTTTATCCCAAACAATAAAGATAAACTTAGCTGTAGAAGGAAGCAGCCATGTTTGAAAGTGACATGTAATTGATGGGCAAACAAAATGACAAATCAGGGAAAGATTTTGCCAGAATGAGTCAGAGATAGGATATCCTTAGACTCAGGAGAATGGCACAGAAAAGAGAGATTACTTAAGAGCAGCACAGAGAGAGTGAACAAGTAAGACACAGGTGGTATGTCTGCATGGCAATTTTACCAGGACAGTTGGACAGAGACAGAGTGTAGAAAGAATAAGCTAGACACGGGAAGACAGAAAAAGCCAGAGAAGGAGGAGAAGTCAGAAGATTAGAACATATTGTCAAAGCTAGTATGAGCCCAGGCAGATCAATTCAGTCAGAAGTCAAGAGAAGTTGAATCAAATCTTAGCTTAGAAGACTAGATTTTAAGGAAACTAGAAGCTTCTAGGCCTAGATCTAGCAATATGAGAAAGAAAAGCTTTATATTCAGCCCAAGTATTTGCACAGCTTGGGTATGGTTCTCATCTTATGACTTCATCTTGGGAGATAAAAATGACATTTACAAACATTCGTACTATTGCTTTAAAAGTTTTAAGATTAAATTATCATCTGAATTCTAGACATAAAATATAAATGTTACTAGCTGATCTTGAGTTGTAGTTCTATACTGAAATAAGAGAATCTTTCTAGCTTTCATCAAAAGTATGTCATTAATGAGATCCTTTATAGCCTTGGGAAGGTCCCATAATTCACAAGATTTCCTTAGAACATATCTTCTACATGTGAAAATTGTTTGGATCCTGATATAAAATCAATATCTTGGATCGAAGATTCTCTCACCAGCTTTTTTCTGCGGTAATTTAAAAGGACTCTACTTTTGCCTCTTTGTAGACTCATTTTTCTTGGTCTCAAAGATTAGATAGATTTCCAGTTTTAGAAGTAATTCCAACAGGAATAATCTTAGGAACACGTTTTCTTTCTTTCTTTTTTTTTTTTTTGCATCTAAATTATACTATCTGTTTGATTCAAATTATATACTTTTAGTTATGATCCACTTAACACCTCTTGCAGTTAAATAGGTTTTTTTTCCTTGGCCTTTATGACTAAAGAGCTGAACTTAACTGTTAGGCGTAGATGGTAATTGGTTAAATTTTATATTTCTGCTTGGAGAATTAGAGGGCATCCAAAGAAGCAATCACAAAACTCTTTACCTGCAGCTAATGGAAAAATGTTCGGCTTATTTCTGGTCCTTAAAATGTTGAGTGAAACTTTCAATTATAGCTCTTAACAGTTATCTATGCCTGTCACTATACTTTACACTGAGATGTGAAGGAATTTATGTGGCATAAAAATTATTATTAGAATTTGAGATTGGGAAGCCTTCTATTAAATTTTTCAAATTTAATTCTTAATTTTTTGAAGAAAACCTATTTCAGTAGACATTACTATTTCAACTATAATTCATTTTATTTCTCTTTATGTTTCTGGTTAAAACCTGTCTCAGTTAAGTTTGTTTCCATTAAGAAACATTTTCTTTAAAAAAAATTTGGACTGTACAAATAGCCACTGTCTTTGGCTTACAAGATGTACTTTTCAACTTATTACAGGTATTCTTCTTTGATGTTTGTTACAGAGGCCAAAGGATACATTCATCAGTAACAAAGCAGTGAAACATTTGCTTCTCGGTTGTAGGTTTAGATGGTAGAGATCATGAGGTCACAATATTTGTGGATGAATAGCATCATTTTTTAATGAAAATTGGTCAGAAGTACGTGCATTTGTTTTTGCGCAGACATTGGGCTTCCCAACTCAGTATACATAGTATGTACTAACTCTCTCATGTTCTTTCTGTATACACAAGTTGCAAACAACACATATGCCTTCATTAATAACAAAGGTTATTAGGAGGTATTTTCCAGAAGTATAACACCCATTTTTTAGATAAATGTAAATTTTGTAAAATTTGGAAAATGTGACTAGAAAGCTTGGAGAGTTAATGAGAGGCCTGACTAATAAAAGGAAAACAGCACTAGAAGTGGAAACATCCTAGTGATAGTGGCATTTAACATGAGACTCTGGAGAGACATGCGTAAAAATCCTGAGATGGCCTTAAGCAACTTAATGTCAGTGTCTTCACAATTCATAGAAGCTAGAGAGAGTGATGTAAAATATTAAGCGATGGAAAAGTCAAATTATATAAATATCTACTGACAATGTTAAACTTCTAGAATTAATATGAGAATCATTGAAAAACCGTTACATGATTGGAAATAGAGTTAAATAACTTAGATGGATTTCTATCTTTAAAAGTCAGATGAGGCATTAAACAGTCCAAAATTCAAAGACCTTGATAAAAATGTAGACCTTTGGATTCACCTAACCTGTGCATTGGAGATGAATATAAAACCAATATGTTTGTAAGAATATTTATATCTCTTGATAAAACAAACTTTTATTTGCCAAGTGGCTAGTATTTCTATTCTTAAGTTTTGAAACTTAATCATATTACAGGAAGAACCATCTATTTGTCTATCTATCTATATTATTAATTTATTTAATATGTTAAATTTAATATGATAATAAACTCCCAAATATTTGTCATCATCAGAATACATAAATAAGTTACAATATTTGCCTCCATTAGAATAAATAAATAAGCTATATTATGTTTACATTATGGAATTTTTAATAGTGTTAAAAGTTTATACATAATAACTTCCACATAATAGCTTCATCCCATATGAATGAAGATCCAGAATATAATTATTGAATCATTAAATATAAATCATATATTATAATTAATTATATACATATTGACTATTAACTTTGTCTTATACATTTTAAATAAAAGACAAGTAAGCCAGACAATTTAGAATACAGACAAAATGATGACTTATTAAGTAAACCTAGGAAATAAATGATAAGATATAAGTAAAAAAATTCATTATATTTCTCCAGACAGGAGAGAATAGTGTTAAGTGTCAAGAGCATGGGACATCTTTATATTAGATGTATATAAATAAGTTTCGAGTATTAATGATTTTGTGTTAAAGATTTTGTAACATTTATGACTAACATCTTTAATTAAAATTTACAACCTAAACAGTTATTATTAGATTCAAATATAACAATTTAATTATTTTTCTTGCAATTTCATAAATGTAGTCAGTTAGTTACCCTCCAGTGAATTTGGTAAAGTAAAAGGAAGACAATATAAACAAAGGAAGATAAAACTGAAAGACTTCCTAAAAGACTGTAAAAAGGTTTTTTTTGTTTGTTTGTTTCTTTTGTTTAATTTTGAGCCAGCATTGAGGAGTTCATCTTCCATTTTTCTCCCCAAACCCTTCACCAAACCACATTGTACCCTTTCCTACATTGCATGATATTCTATGGTGTTAATCAAGAATTTAAAATTTTCAGAAGTGTGAAGTCACTCAAATAAGAGTACTTATAATCATTTGCCCAGCTTATTATTTTAAATAAAGGGTAGGACCAATGTACTGGCTGGTTTTGTGTGTCAACTTGACACAGGCTGCAGTTATCACAGAGAAGGGAGCTTCAGTTGGGGAAGTGCCTCCATGAGACCCAGCTGTGAGGCATTTTCTTAATAAGTGATCAAGGGGATAGGGCCCCTTGTGGGTGGTGCCATCCCTGGTCTAGAAGTCTTGGGTTCTATAAGAGAGCAGGCTGAGCAAGCCAGGGGAAGCAAGCCAGCAAGGAACATCTCTCCATGGCCTCTACATCAGCTCCTGCTTCCTGACCTGCTTGAGTTCCAGTTCTGACTTCCTCTGGTAATCAACAGCCATGGGGAAGTAAGCTCAATAAACCCTTTCCTCCCCAACTTGCTTCTTGGTCATGATGTTTGTACAGGAATAGAAACCCTGACTAAGACAACCAATAATCCCACTGTTCTTTTTACTCCAAAATAGTGTTCCTGTGGTATAAATATGTCCCAGAAAAGCTTGTGGATTGGGAACCTAGTACCAATATTTATATGTTGGTTTTTGGAGCTTTGGCATTTGGTGTTATCTAGGTTGTGAGATTAGATGTATTATTCATCTAAGTGAGATCCAAATGATAGAACATGTGTTTTTAGGAGAAACAAAAATAAAGAGACACTCAAGCAGCATAGACACTTATTCACTTGTCCCAATTTGTCTTCATAGAAGTGGACAAAGAAAAAGACTCAAGACTGAGTATGTAAGACATCACACATTTGTGTTTGGATGGAAAAAAAAGGACATGTTGATGTGAATAATGGCGAAAAGGAGCCAGGAGTTTTAGGAGAGATGAGAGAGGGTAGTGTTTTATGCCATACCCACAGAGGGAAAAAGTGTCATGAGAATCAATGTGTTATTTATTACATACATTAATCAGAAATGGTTAGAGAAATAGGGAAGAAGGAGAAATAAAACACAAGAGTGATTTTAGGCACCTACCTAGTCAATACTCTTGACTTCTTATGTACAGTCTGAAGTTGAAACTGATTCTACAAATTGTCTCTGATAACTGAGATAGGCTAGTGTGACAAAGCTTACTATTCATATGTTGAATTTAAGTTAAGTTCCCTTTTTCTATGCAAATAGGATGGTTGCTCTCTGCTGATGGACAAGAAAATTCATTTACAGGTGCAAGAATTCAGAATTATCCAAAATAATTAGCTAGTAATAAAATAATTTTTCTTTTCTTTACTGTGTCCAGAGAGTATCTGGCCAAAGAATGTAAACATATCTGCTAAAGATGACACTGTAGATAGTTTTTCAGTATCTTCAGTTTCATCAAGTATTCTTAAGGAGTTTATGGTATGTTAAGAGCTGACAATAATGAATTACATTAAATAAACTTGATTAAATACAGGACTGGTTACAAGACAAATGATGTTTTATAAGAGCTTGAACTTTATCCTTTATGCTCTAAAAATCAATGAATAGTTTTAAGGAAAAGCTTGACAAAGCTATACTAGCAATCATCTCAGTGAAGACATTATAATGACAGATGAAGATACTTCATCAAACCTTTAGAAGATAAAGAATATATTATAAATAAATAAGAGATAGTAAGTGCTTAGGTCATTAAGAATAGGAAAAGGGTCCCTTCTCTTTCATTTAAGAAGTACTTTGTCACTAAAATAAAACAAGTTTCAAACAGAAAATAAAGGGCTGGTGAGATGGCTCAGTGGGTAAGAGCACCAACTGCTCTTCCGAAGGTCATGAGTTCGAATCCCAGCAACCACATGGTAGCTCAAAACCACCTGTAATGAAATCTGAGGCCCTCTTCTGTGTACTCATTTATAATAATAAATAAATCTTTTCTAAAAAAAGAAAATAAGAAGGACATTGTAATAAATAGGAACAGACCTTCATACTTATAAAACAGAGACAAGTTACTGACTTTATTAGATGAATATAAAAAGCCATTGAATATACCTGTTTTACTTGTAAAGGGTATATCAGTTGTCTTTGTTCTTTTGTAATATCAGAGAGCTGAAATGTGAAAATATAATATTGAGGGTCATGTATCTTGGGATATAGCTCAATGAATCAGAACATTTCCTATGCAAGCATGAGGCTCTGAGTTGAAATCTTCAGCCCTCATGAAAAACTCTGCACATGGCTGCACATTCCTGTAACCACTGATGAGAAAGTCAGAGACAGGCAGGCAGTAGCAACTTGTTGTTCTGCCAACCTAGCTAAAATCACCACCTTCTAGTTCAGTGAGAGACTGTCTCTAAGTAGCAAGGCAGAGGACATCTATACAAGACACATGACATCTTCCTGCAAAGGTCATATGCATCATGCATGTGCCTGGGTGTACCTTTACGTACTCATGTTATGCAACATATTCACATAGAATGTATAGTATATGTAAATTGCTATGTAGATTTGGATCCATGACAAATTTATACATCCAATCTTATTTTAATCATCATAGCTGAAATAAAGATGCGTAAAAGGACCCAGAAAAAGCTTACTCAGTATGTAAAGTTACCTAATGATAGACTATTTGGTAATATATTTGAAATTCATGGCAATCATATCAGATATTATTCTAACTATTAAGAATGGAAAACGCCAGTGTGGTTTAATAGCTAGCCTTGTCTTTTATCAACATTTGTGTGTTGAATAGCACATGTTCGGAGCCCTTAGTCCCATCCACTTGTCCTAAAGTATCTGACCTTTGGATCTCTTCTCCATCAAGCCCTATCCTCTCATACTTTTAATCTTCATAATACATACAAGCAGCTGACATGTTTACAAGTGTATTTACTTTGTATTTTCTGGGGTCCTTATAGTCAAGTAAGACAATCTTATTTTGATTGATATCTACACACAAAAACAACCAGTCATTTTGGGGTACTGTTTAGTAGCTAAAGGCATACAAGTTCTAAAGAAATATATGAGTAACATAACCATCAGAGTTATAATTTGATTATTTTATAGATTTAACTTAACATAGAAAACAAACAACCACAGAATCAAATTTCTTTCACATATTAACCACCTATGACAAACTGAATTCATATCCTCTGGCCTTGATATAAAGTATTAGCAGACATTTACCCCAGTAAATAGATTCAAAATCATATCCCACAAGTAAATTAGTTTATCAGTAACATGCTTATTTAGTAGTTATTAATATAACATACAAACTAGATAGTATATGCCTATGTTTATGTGACACTCAGGCATTAGATTTGTAGTCTATTTATACATGCCACTTAGGCTTTGGTTTGTTATATGCCTAACATATACATGATACTCAGATATTAAGTCTGTATCTGCATAATATCTAGTTCTTAAGGCCAATATATGCCTGATATTTAGATGCTGTTAGATCAAGGAGAATACAAGCAATTTAATGGACTCAGAATCTTATTAGTCTCATACTAAATAATATAAATTACGGCATTATATCACTATGTAAATTCTTAGTACAATTTTGTTATTATTAAAAATGATAAAAAGAAAAGTACAAGTGAAAAATTTTCAAATCCCAGGATAGTTTGTTATTTCTTCTTCTCTTTAGAGCTTTTTATATTTCCTTCTAATTTCTTTCTCTCTCTCTCTCTTTCTCTCTCTCCCTCTTTTTCTCAGAGTGCTTTTAGAGTATTTCTAGGATAATCATATGAGTCAGCATTGCTTATAACCTTGCAAAAGAAGAACTTTACACTCTTCCTCAATAGTCAGATAACATCTGTCTTGAGAATCCTATTTTTGAAATGAAGACAAAAAAATCCAATTTTATTAGTATTAAGCAATGGTATCACGTTGATAGAAAGACCACTGTCACATTTTGTAAAGCAACTTTATTTTGCTTGTAGAATTCTTAACTATTTACATGTTGGGTGAAACATTCAAAAGAACCAAATGTATTCAGTATGCAGATATTGTCCTAAAGATCAGGCTTTCCCAATGTGAACTAAATGACAACTTCAAGTGGAAGGAAGTTTCTTTTAAGTTCAGCTGAAATACTTCATTGTAGACTAGCCTGCTATTAAATCTCTGCCAGTGACAAATGGCTCTCTCTTAGCCACTCTGTCTCTCTACTGTCCATCCTCCCAACCTTGGATATCAGCACTCTTCTTTGAATGCATTAGTCACTCATGAATAATGACATAAAAGCTTAGCAATGCTTCAGACAGAGAGCCTTCTATTATACTTTTCTAACAACCATTAATATCTCTAACATTCAGCAGTTTTCTAATTTTCTTTTATAAAGGACAAGCTATAACTGCATGACAAAGTAGCATGAGGTCCAAAACTATTACTGGTTTCATTAGTGAAAGTGAGAAAAGAAGCAGAGAAAATGGGCTGTACTACTATTAGACATAAGAAACTATAGTTTAAAAATAAGAGAGCAAAAGTGATATTTGAATTTAAAATACAAATTATAAAAAAGCATACAAAATCATAAAATAATTTAGTTTTTCTTCTAAATCTCTTAGATTTTAAGGAATTTCTATGATAGAGAATTCATACCAACCTCCCTGTATCCAGGTGGGGAACAGCATCAAATTGATCTCCTGTTTTAAGCGAGCTGTCAGTAAACTCTGAAGTTTTTTCAAAGGTTTAGAAGATAAAGCAAGTAGAAATACTTTCATTTACAAGTAAGGAAGTAAGGAGACTAAAAGAATAGATAGATAGATAGATAGATAGATAGATAGATAGATAGATAGATAGATGATTGATAGATAGATAGATAGATAGATAGATAGATAGATAGACAGACAGACACAATTTACACGAGTGATAAATAAATTTCCTAGGGAATACCATTTTTCCCAGTTTGAGCATTTACAAGTTGCTTTTGTTCTTTGTTGAGGTTAAGGACTGACAAGTTTCTCCTTTCCATGTTAACATGTTCATCAGTGTTATTGTTCAAGTCCTGTTTAAACAGCCATGTTGTGATTTCATGAGCATATCCTACCTGTCATTTCTAGGAGACAGAAACTAAGACCACACTTCCTGTTCCTCTGGCCATTCATGATTTTTCTTCTTCTTCTTCTTCTTCTTCTTCTTCTTCTTCTTCTTCTTCTTCTGCAATGAGCCCTTAGCCTTAGCTGCCAGAATCATGTTGTAGGAAACAGAAAGGAGATTTTCATCTCTATGTGGATCACAATGTGTTAGAATATTATTCTTTTTATTAGTTAAATGCATAGATTAAGCCAAAGATTCTGACATTTTCTAGAGTGAACAGGAAATAAAGGAATTTATACAATATCTGCAGCAACAGTTAACTGATTGTAGCTGAAATTTCTTTTGTCAGTGTTTTTTAATTGACATTACAACATGGGTTTATTTAATAACTCTGTAAATGATTGTGATATTTTATGTCGACATGTTTAAGCAATTTTTCTATATTAGCATACTTTCAAAACGTGTATTATGGGCTTTATGTTTAAAGTTATTTTTAAAAAAGAGAGAAAAATGCTTCATTTTGATATTTTGAAAAGTAGAAATCACTGGTATGAACAGTGAAAAGAAAATAATGGAACAGGAAGGATTGTACTGGATTCGGAGTACAGAGCATAGGCTGAAAAAGAAATATAGAGATGGATAACAACACGAAAGACTTGCTGGGCAATGGTGGCACACTTGGGAGGCAGAGGCAGGCAGATTTCTGAGTTCGAGGCCAGCCTAGTCTACAGAGTGAGTTCCAGGACAGCCAGGGCTACACAAAGAAACCCTGTCTCGAAAAACCAAAACAACAACAACAACAACAACAACAACAACAACAAAAAACACTAAATACTTGTCAAGAAAGATATATGGAAACTCATTACTATAGAAACTTAGAAGCTCATTAAATAAATATGTATGTACATATATAAATACACATATATGTACATATACATTTTACATAAACACACACATATGTATGTATTCATACGTATATATACATACATAAAGAATATATGTACTTACATATAGCTGACAATAATCAAAGTAGTAGGAAGCTTAACTTCTATTGGTTAGCTTCCATTGTGTTGTATGCTGATATGCACACTACCAGAAGAGTAATGATACATAGCTATGAACCCTGGAAGCTACAATAAGAACTGACATGGCAAGACAAAACTATACATATAATAGTGATAAAGACATTATGGAAGTGTCTAACCAAACTATTATTGTAATTTAATTCCAATTTACATAAAGAAACACACATTTTGAATCATTTTTGGACTAAGAACTTACATGTAGACAGCTTATCAGAATCCATGCTGATATGTAGGCATATAATTAACCAACTCTTAATGACTTATACCTATACATCTCTCTGTCTCCCAACTCTAATCTGAGAAGCTTATATTTGAAGGTGATGGTGATTTACCCAGAGATCCATAACTGGTTAAAGTGTAGAGACTCAAACATGGCAGAATATTTGGTCCTAAATGAAAGATATATATTGGTGCCAAACTTGTCCCCAAGACTTAAAGATCATTGTGGAGTACAGCCAGAGAAGAGTATCAGCATAAAAGGTGGAAGATAAATACAAGGAAACTTTTATCTCTGGACACAGTAGAAAAGATATACATATTAACTGACAGAGAATAAAACAGTGTGTACAAAATCTAAACAAGCCCATGCCAGGTGTAGCCTGGCATAGAGGAAGGAGGTGGACATAAAATTGTATAACTGGGAAGCAACTGGCAATTAATAGCTACTGGAAAGGAGGGGTCAATTTTCTTTCAGAGTGTAGTCTTTGGTAAGTCAACCACTCTCTAATAGAGGATGTAACTCCAGGAATATTTAGGTGGCATATATCAGTCTTTAAGGATTAAAAACAAAATCAGGACACAAAGTTCTACTAGTAGGGAAGGGTGTAGACCTGAAAAGACTAGGGGGAAATGAATATAATAAAATTCTTCATATGAACCTCTTTTTTACATTTTTATTGGTTATTTTATTTATTTACATTTCAAATGTTATCCCCATTCTCAGTTTCCCCTCCACAAGCCCCCTCTCCTTCCCCCCCCCGCCACTATAAGGGTGCTCCCCCACCTGCCTACCCAATCCTGTCTTAGCACCCTACCCTGAGTCATGGAGCCTCCAAAGGACCAAGGGACTCCCCTCCCAGTGATGCCCCCTAAGGCAGTCCTCTGCTATATATCCAGCTGGAGCCATGGGTCCCCCCATGTGTACTCTTTGGTTGGTGGTTTAGTCCCTGTGAGGTTTGGGGGGTCTAGTTGGTTGGTATTGTTGTTCTTCCTTTGGAGTTGCAAACACCTTCAGCTTCTACAATCCTTTCCTGAACTTCTCCATTGATGTCCCCATGCTTAGTCCAATATTTGGCTGTGTACATCTGCATCTGTATTCGTCAGGCTCTGGCAGAGCCTCTCAGGGGACAGCTATACCGGGATCCTGTCAGTATCTACTTCTTTGTATCAGCAATAGTGTCTAGGTTTGGTTTCAGGAGATGGGATGGATCCCTAGGTGAGGCAGTCTCTGGATGACCTTTCCTTCAGTTTCTGCTCTACTCTTTGTCCCTGCATTTCCTTTTAACAGTAGGAATTCTGTATTAATATTTTTGAGGTGGGTGAGTAGTCCCATCCCTCAACTGGGGGCCACATCTATCCACTGGATATGGTCTCTACAGGTTCTATCTCCCCTTTGTTGGGTATTTCGGTTAATGTCCTCCCTGTTGGGTCCTGGGAACCTCTTGGGTCTCTGGCATCTGGGACTTTCTAGTGGCTACTCCCAGACCCCCTCACTCACTCTACACACCTACTTTCAAAGTACTGACTCTCTGTACTTTTCCCCTATTTCCTCCCATATCTGAACTGCCCCCATTTCCCTTCCCCTCCCTCCCAGACCCATCTCTGCCTCTACTTCTCAGAAACCGTTTTCTTTCTTCTTCTGAGTAGGACTGTAGCATCTATACTTTGATGTGATCTTCTTCCTTCCTGGGTTCATATGAACCTCTTAACTAATAAAATTAAATATGAAACAATCATTTATTTCTATGTAATTGTATAGATATGTTGTTAACATTAATGGAAATTACAAATATCAGGGCAATACAACATTTGATTTGTGAAATTAGTCAAAATGTATGATATTTCCTATATTTTTAATTTCTCATGTTTTAGATACCCCTTTAACTGCAATTTAACCATTTAGTTTTTAATTTAATTTGTTATATATTAATAGTCTTCTTCCAATTAGCTATTGCATTTTCTAAATTATAAATGCTCTTTTATCTAGCTTTAAATTATGTTAGATGCCTTCTTTCAACTTTACACTGTTATCTATTTTATCTATGATTAAACATACATCAATGTTTAAATATCTTTGCACTAGCATTTCTCAAATTCAACCCTTTAACAAAGGCAATTCATTTAGACTGAACAAATTCTTTCCATTTCAGATTCAAGAGATTATTTTTCAGTACATTGTATTGTAGAAAACAGATCATCTTTTTGTTTATTTATTTATTTATTTATTTATTTATTTAATTTTATGTAAAACTAAAGAGTGTTTTATTTTGCTGAAGTCCATCATGGTGGGGTTTCCCAATCCAAAATGGAGAAGCCCAAGTGAGCACATAGGCCAGATTTAAAGCACACTAGGGTAATTCTGGAGAAGGATAGTGTTAAGACCTGACAGTCCACTTGGCCTTCTTGCCAGCCCCTGTAAACTTGAAGACAAAGTTTTTGCATACCCCACTCCAGAATATCCAGATAGTAATGGGGCTCCTGGCTGGTGCAGCAAAGTATAAACTGTAAGCAAGCAGGATCAGGAGCACTAGAGTTTCAGTTTTAGCGGATCAACAGGGTGTGGCAGTTCCTCGGGAAGTCTTCTCCACTGGGACATTAACTACTAGATTGTCTCTCTCCGGGCAGGCTTAATGTGGGAATAATTTATCCATGACCTCATCTGGTCCACCTTAATGGCCATTGGCATGGTCATCACTATGGTGTGAGGTCCTTTCCAGCAAAGTTCTAGAGTCTTGTGATTATGTCTCTTAATCCAGACTTCGTCACCTGGTTCAAAGCAATGGGTGTTAGGGGGAGGAGCAGATTCATAAACCTGGCAGATGGCAATCAGAATTGCTTTTGGACCCTGTGTAGGGCTCCCAAAGATCTTAAAAATTCATGTTGGTCATATTCAGCTAAGATATTAGACTGGAGGTTAGGTAGTATGGGAAGGGGCCTCCCATATCTCCAAGTGGGAGACCTAAAGTATAGGGGGTGTTCCTAGCCTTGTATAAGCATAAGGTAGGAGAGATGTCCTGTCACTGCCAATTGCATGGGTTATTTAAATCAAGGCCTCCTTCAGGGTCTAATTAATCCTCTCTAATTGCCTTCAACTCTGGGGTCTATATGCACAATATAATTCCTTTTTTGGGGGGCTGGTAACACTTGTTTTTAATCTATATTTCTTAACTTACTTTTTTAAAAAAAATTAGATATTTTCTTTATTTACATTTCAAATGATATCTCTGTTCCCAGTTTTCCCTCAAAAAGGAAACAAAAACCAAAACCTGTTCCCTACCTCCTCCCCCTGCTCACCAACTGAACCTCTCTTGCTTCCTGGTCCTGGCATTCCCCTACACTGGGGCACAGAACCTTCACAGGATCAAGGGCCTCTCCTTCCATTGAGGATCGAATAGGCCATCCTCTGCTATACATAGGCTGCAGGAGCCATTAGTCCCACCATGAGTACTCTTTGGTTAGTTGTTAGTCCCTGTGAGTTCTGCGGGTACTGATTAGTTCATATTGTTGTTCCTCCTAAGGGGCTGCAAACCCTTCAGCTCCTTGGGTTCCTTCTCTAGCTCCTTCATTGGGGAGCCTGTACTCAGTCCAATGGATGGCTCTGAGCCTCTACTTCTGTATTAGTCAGGTACTGTCAGAGCCTCTCAGGAGATAGCTATATCAGGCTCCTGTCAGTCAGCACTTGGTGGCATCCACAATAGTGTCTGGATTTGATGATTGAATATGGGAAGGATTCCCAGGTGGAGCAGTCTCTGTATTGTCCTTCCTTCAGTCTCTGCTCCATCGTTTGTCACAATGTATTTCTAATTGGTCCCCAGAACCTGTGCTAGAGATTGAGTTACCTGAGAGATTTAAGCTGGTCCATTGTCAGACCAAAGCAAGGTAGGCAAACCAGACCTAGATATGATGTCTTCCAGAAGCTTCTTTGCCACTACTTTTGCAGTCTCCTTCTTTGTAGTATAGGCTTCTACCCATTCTGAAAAGTTTTATTTATAAACTTATATCCATATGTTCCTGGTTTTATTTCTGTGTAATCTATTTCCCAATTGGCCCCTGGCCATTGACTCCTGACTCTGAGTACTCTAGTGGCTCCTTGATTCAGGCCTGAGGAGTTCATAGCCTGGCAGGTGGCATTAGTCTTAGAGCTGATCAACTGAATTTGCTAAGTGAAATATTTTTTATTTTGTCCCTTACAGCAATTCCTTCAGTTTTTGGTGACCCGGGTGTGAAGCTTGATGAATCTGATGGATGAGTTGCTTAACAAACTCCTTGGGTAGAATGGTACAGTCTTCAGAGATCAACAACCATCTATATCTTCTGTAAACTCCTTGGCATTTCATCTGATCTCATTTGTCTTCAGCAGTATATTGAGGGATGATTGGGAGTGCAGGGAGCAGCAAAGTTACCAGGACTTTAGCAGTGGAAGCTTGGATGGCCTCCCTTGCAGCTTTATCAGCTACCTTGTTCCTTCTGGCTATTTCTGATGTCACTTTTTGATGCTTGGGGAAATGAATTATGGCTGATTTGAGAAGAAAAGCAAGTATTTCATCTTTATTTTTGATAGTTTTTCCTTCAGTAGTAACAATTCCCTCTCTTAGTATATGGACCCATACATAAGCATATCTGACAAAGGCATATCTGCTGTCAGTATAGATGTTAGCTATGGTCCCTTTTGTCAGTTTTAAAGCCTAGGTTAGAGTCTTTTAGTTCAGCTTTCTGGACTGAAGTTCCAGCAGCAAAGCAGTTGCCCAAATAACAGAGTCCAAGGCCACTACTGCATCTGACCAGGGTATGTCAGTCAAGTCCAGCATGATGCTCTGGATGTGCCATAGAACTATAGAATTAACGTCTTTCTAGTTGTTCATTGATGCTCTCATTCTTTCCCTGCATCACTTGGCTCAACTTAGATAAATTTGGGGGCTATCTGGCAGACTCTCCAGAGGTTGCCCTCGCATCAAAATCTGGTGGTAAACCAGGAGCTTCTCCTTAACTTCAGCAGTGTTAGTGCCTGACTAATACAGAAGTAGAGGTTCACAGACATCTATTAGTGTGAGTACAAGGTCCCCAATGAAGGAGCTAGGGAAGGGACCTAAGGAGCTTAAGGGGTTTGCAGCCCCATTGGAGGAACAACAGTATGAACTAACCAGTACCCTCAGAGCTCCCAGGGACTAAACTACCAACCAAAGAGTACACATGGTGGGACTCATGGCTCCATAAGCATATGTAGCAGAGGATGGCCTAGTTGGTCATATATGGGAGGAGAGGCCCTTGGTCCTGTGAAGGCTCTATGCCCCAGTGTAGGGGAGTGCCAGGGCCAGGAAACAGGAGAGGGTGGGTTGGTGAACAGGAGGAGGGGGTAGGGAATAGAGGTTTTTTTTTTTTTTTTCCCCAGAGGGCAAACTGGGAAAGGGAATATCATCTGAAATGTAAATAAAGAAAATGTCTACTAACAAATGATTAAAAAATAATAGCAGCCTTTGATTGTCAAATCAAAGGAAAGGCTGCATCAATATCAGCCTGCACTTGAGTGGGCAGCCCCATTTACTCCCAGAACCAATTTTCAAGCAGCTCCCAGGATTCTCTTTTTCTTTCTCAGGGAACAGGAAGGGGGAGCAAAACATGGGGCTGAGGCAGATGCTTCCTTAGAGGAAAAAGGGTGGGGAGCGGCGAGGCCAGAAGTATTTGGTCAGGGTGACCCCAGGCCTCATAAACTAAACCTTTACCCTGTAAATGATGGGGAGATGGAAAGTCCCCTCCTCAGGCCATACTACTTTATATGTGTGCCATTCATTCCTGCAAAAGATGGTTAGTTTGTGAAGACAAACAACCAGACTGGAGTCTTCTGCAGGTTGGCAAAGGTCCTTAAAATGGTTCAAAACCAAGTCCAATGGGGTGCTTCGTGACTATCCCATCCTAGGAATCAAAGAAAACTGTACGAGAGGACAAAAAGCACAAAGAGAATATAAACAGACCAAAGAAGAAGGACATTCCTAGGGGAAAAAACAAAACAAAACAAAACAAAACAAAAAGACTGTCTCAGATGGTCTTCCTCCCTGGGCATGGGAGGCCTATAAACTCACAGTGAGTTCAGAATTCAGAGAACTAGCAAAGTTCTCATGCTTCTGGTAGGGGGTCCAGAGTGTCCTCCATTGCCCCCAGCTAGGTGATAAAATATGCATCTGCTTTGTCTCTCGGGGCCTTCAGATTAAACTTAAACAGAAACACAGATTAAACCTGAAACAGAAACATGGAGGTGGACAAGCCAAAAGACCACCAGGCACCTGGACTTATCCATCAGAAAACAAATTTCACTATTTGATTTGGGAGTCTTGGACAAGAGCCCCCAAATGTAAGGGTCAATGGTTTGCCAAAGAATGATACGCTGAACTCAAATGGTATGTAAAAGAAAAGCATGCTGGGAGTTCCCATTCCAAGATGAGACTCGCCTTATACTTAAACTAAGAAAAATTACAGCCTATGACTATGATGAAAACTATAAATTTTGCCATATCTGGTAGTCTGCACAAATTGTTACATAATATGACATAACACTTTGGAATTGTTTATGGACTGAAAAAATGGAATTAAATATTAACAATATTTCATTTGTGTCTTAGTTCCAAGAAGGCATTTTTGAATACTTTCTTTGATTTAAAAATTTAGAAGAACTTATGAGAGAGTTAGGTTATGAGTTTTGTTAGAAGAAACTTTTGAACTTAAGTGAATTTTATAATCCATTTATATGACATAAGAAAGATCACAGTCTACTTAGCACAATGTTGCCTGCTGAATTCCATTAATATCATATCTCATATTTACCTCCAAATAAAGAATATATGAAACATGTTATATCCAGCAAGAAATTATTTACAGACTCTTCAAAGAATCATCGATAGAAGCTTTAGGATAAAGATAAGTAGTTCTTTCTTTCTATTTTCTGTATGACTGTCTGTATTTTTAAAATTGGGTGTCAGAATAAATATTCGTGAGCCTTCCCATAATGGTAGTTCCTAAATAATGTAGTGTTGAGAGCTATCCAGAGAGAGATTAAATTCTTAATATCAAAAGAAATTATGGAATTATCCCATTCATTTAAATTATTTTACCATTAAGAATTTTAATGTCTTTAATGTTATCTATTCTGATTTTAAAACCTACCAGACAGTTTTATTCTTATAATTGAATTCAGCAGGGTACAGGATCAGTTATGCTTAAGATGAATACTAATGATTGCTGGTATAATAATGTGTCTAAACTTTAGCTAGGTACCATGAAGCCTAAACCTATTGTTTCTATAAATAACTTTCAGAGTTTTCTTAATAATTATCTTCCACACAGCTTCAATAGTGAGTATAAGCATTTCCTATATGTCAACTGTTTATTTTAGTTTATTAATTTCGTTGCCTGTAAATTGTCATTAATCAGTTTAAGTCAGGTAAGATAAATTGGTAAATTTAGATACTGTAAGATAGACACATATGCCAATGGAATAGATCATAGAGTTCAGAAATTCATGGACCTATATTAACCTAATGTTTGGCAATGTTGTCACAATAACATGGAGAAAAAAAAAGATAGAATCTTTGATAAATTGTGTTAAAAATCTTGTCTATGAAAATATATACAAATCAAATAAAAATTGAATAAAGATTTTAATGTAAGAACAGAAACTTTGTAATTGCTAAAGGAAAAGTATAAGGAAATAGATAAATATATATATATATATATATATACATATATATATATATATAAAGTAGAACTTTCTGAAACTGATATGACTTTTAGTTGTTGTACAATATTTCATTGCTAGTCACTGTGCATTATATTAGCCATTATTCATGGGTCTATATTTCAAATGAAATATAACAGAGTTGGGAAATGTCTAAAATGTGTCTACAAAATAATCAGAAAAAAGGTGGAAAGCTCACTGCATTCAGAACATTTAAAGGCAGTGATAGTAAAATAATGACCAGAAAGGACAAGACATTTAAAGATGCATTGCTTACTAAACACATGTTATTCTATACCACTTAATGAATATCTTTAACCTTGATACCTGTAGCAGAAGCAGTAAATATTATGGTTAGCATGTTGGTAAAAACCATAGTTGTTAGGTCAATTTAATGGTAACCACATATATTCAAACTGAATAAAGTTTTGGTTCAGTGACAACTTGAATTAAAATGAAGAATAATTAAAATTTATGAGGAAGTTTTCATATTTAAATAAATCCATTATATCTAAATATTAATATAAATTCATTATATCTGAATTTGAATATAAATTCATTATATCTAAATATTAATATTAATATCAATACAATATCATATTAAAGATGTAAGTTTCAGTGTTCAATAATAACTTTTTTAAAGCACATTGATTAGAACATTGGCTCTATAAGAATTTAAGATAAAATGGTAACCTATTATTCTTGTGTATATTACCTATATGATTTTTATCAACACATGTAATTTTAAATAATGACAAAAATGAAGAATTTATTCACTAGGGTATGATGTCTAAACAACCCTTTGGTATCTATTGATTAATTTGTTCCTGTAAATTTTAAAATTTGCAATGCACAGATATTCTTCTTCTTAATTTATCTACCCCTAGATGATATGATTTCTCATTCAATCTTTGAACACATGATGCTATTTGTACCACTGATACTCTACTATAAGCTACTTTATTACATTTGCAATATGAATACTTATTTGCTTAATTCATTTACCTCTAATTCAATACAGATTCATGTAGAGTTCACCTTTTTAATTTTTAATTTTATTTAATTATGATCTGAAAAGTGCTGACAATATGACAATATTTTAATAGGCTTAATGTCTTTAGCTACCCTTATACTAAATTAGAATGTACTTGTGTATTTTAATTTCTAAGGCTTTTTTTGTAATTGGTTATTTTATTTATTTACATTTCAAATGTTGTCTGTCTTCCATGTCTCCTCTTGCCAAAAGCCTCATGCCATTGCCTCCTCCCCTTTGCTTCCAAGAGTGTACTCTCCCACCCCCCCTACCCACTTTAGCATCATCCCTCTCTCCTTCCCCTAAGCTGCTAGGCAAAAGTCCTCACAAGACCAAGGGCCTGCCCTCCCATTGATGCCAGATAAGGCAGTCCTCTGCTACATATGTAGCTGGAGATATAAATCCTCCTTGTATACTCTTTGGTTGGTGGCTTAGTCCCTGGGCGCTCTGGGGTGTCCAGATAGTTGGTATTGTTCTTCCCGTGTGGTTCCACTCTCCTTGAGCTTCTTTAGTCCTTCCTGTAACTCTTCTATTGGGGTCCCCTGACTCAGTCCGATGGTTGGCTGTTGAGTATCTAAATCTATCTTAGACAGATGCTGGCAGAGCCTCTCAGAGGACAGCCGTACTAGGCTCTTGTCTGCAAGCACTTCTTGGCACCAGCAATAGTATCTAACAATAGTGTTGGAGTTTTGGTGTCTGCAGATGGGGTGGATTCCAAGGTAGGGGTAGTCTCTGAATGGCCTTTACTTCCTTCTCTGCTCCATTTTTTTTTTTTTTTTTTTTTTTTTTTGTCCCTGAGTTTCCCTGATAGAGGAACAATTCTGGGTTAAAGATTTTGAATTGTGTGAGTGGTCCCATCCATCAACTGAGGGGGGGCCAAGTCTATTTACTGGAGGTGGTCTTCAGGTTCTATCTCCCCTCTCTTGGGTACTTTGACTCGTGTCATCCCTGTTGGATAATGAGCACTTCTCTCTTACCTGGAGTTTGGGACTTTCTAGTAGCTTCCTAGGTTCTCCACCCTCTAATATTCATTCTCTTGACCCTCTGGACTTCTTTTCCTTCTCTTCCTATACTTGATCCTGACCCCCTTCCCTACCTTTCTCCTTCCCAGGTCTTTCTCTGCCACTATATCCCAGAATTATTTTCCCCTTTCTAAGAAGGATTGAAGCATCCACACTTTGGTCTTCCTTCTCGTTAAGCTTCATATGGTCTGAGTTTGGGGGCAAATATCCACAGTGACTACATACAATATATGTCTTATTGAGTCTGAGTTACATCACTCAGGATGATGTTTTTTTTCTTTTTCCATCCTGAAAAATTCATGAAGTAATCATTCTTGATAGCAGATTAGTACTTCATTGTGTAAATGGATACATTTTTATTGACTCATACTTGATAATCTGTGAGGGCCAAGTTTTTTGGGTATAAATAGTGTTATCAACATTTTCTGTATCTATTCTTCAGTTGAGAGATATCTGGGTTGTTTCCAGCTTCTGACTATTATAAATAAGGCTGCTATAAATGTAGTGGAGCATGTGCCCTTGTAATATAGTGAAGCATTTTTTGTTATATGCCCAGGAATGGTATAACTAGATCTTCAGGTAGAACTATTTCCAGTTTTCTGAGGAACCACCAGATTGATTTCCAAAGTGGTTGTAATCCTACCAGTAATGAAGTACTGTTCCTCTTTCTCCACATCCTCACCAGCATCTGCTGTCATCTGAGTTTTTGATCTTAGCCATTATGACTGGTGTGAGGTGGAATCTCAGGGTCGTTTTGATTGGCATTTCTCTGATGACTAAAGATGTTGAACATTTCCTTAGATGCTTCTGTGCCATTCAATATTCCTCAGTTGAAAATTCTTTGTTTAGCCTGTATTCCATTTTTAAATAGAGTTCTTTGGTTTTCTGGAGTCTAACTTCTCTAGTTCTTTGTATGTTTTGGATATTAACTCTCTATCAGATGTAGCTTTGGTAAAGATCTTTTCACAGTCTGTAGGTTGCCATGTTGTCCCTTTGACAGTGTCCTGTTTCCTTATAGAAGCATTTCAATTTTATGAGGTCCCATTTGTCAATTGCTGATCTTAGAGCCTGAGTTATTGGTGTTTTGTTCAAGAAATTTTCCTCTGTGCAAATGTGTTTTCTTACGCAAAACATTCTGATTCTAGAACATCTCTGGCATTCTGTTATGTGCTAGGAGTAGATTTGGATTTCCTTGCCATTATGTGTCCCATCTACTACTAACAAAACAGGGTTTGTTTTGAAATCTTCCTATGACACAAGGTAGACTGACCAAGCATTATGTAAAGATTGAACACCAACATTAGTGGGAGTGGTTGGGAGCGAGAAGAGGCTATGAGAACTCATGAGCAGATAAGACTTTATTCACTCCAAAAGAAGGTGGTTAGACAGGCAACTCCTGTCACACTGGCACAAGTGCCAAAATGGACAGAACAGATGTAGGTTCAAAGGCCTACAAACAAATACTTATATACAGTCTGGATGCTAAAGACAAAGACTTCTTAAGGCATATTTATACAAAATCATATAAATAAATAAAGCATAGTGCCAAAATAGTTAAATAACAGGTTACATCAATGTTCACTGTGGCATTTTGGGATATCAGATGTCAGTCATTTTGTGCTGATATAGGTCTCTTTTTTGATTTCATGCCATGAATCAGATAGATTTTTATTGACTCATACTTGATAATCTGTGAGGCCATATTTTCAAGATATAAATACCATTATCAGCATAGTACTTATAGGTAATTTTTGTGGAGTGGATTTCTCTAGATTACATGAAATGAGGTGGTAATATAGAGGTAAAATCCAGACAATGCTTCTACCACCATAGTGGCAGCCACTCTTAAAGCCAGTGGCAATGGCTGATTGACAATCTTCAGCATTCTAAATTTGGGCCTGTGAATTTCAGTCAAGTACAGTAATCTTGTGATTAAGTTACTGGTGATATTTAGACTTGAAAGAAAAGAGAGAAAGAATAGAGATAAGTATACAGAGACAAGTGTGTGTTGCATAGGATGCCAGGAGAAGAAAAGTTATGTGGTATGTTTCTCCAGAGAGTGTTTTTTACACTGAGAACTGGCTTTTAATGTATCTATGTCACTGATGACCCTGACAAGCATTTATTCATACAAAGTAACCTTAGTATCCACTGGATCAACATGGGTTTAGGATCAAAGAAATGCCTTCCATTGTCTTTTCTAACATGGGTTTATTTTATTTGACTGTCCTTTATTAACAAATATATCATTAAAAACAGTGTCATTATGCCTTATTTTAACTGAATTTCTTGCTTCCTTTTAAATACTCCATGGTTTTCAAGGAAAAATAAAACTTTGATATATCAAAGCATTAGCATTTTTAAAAGTTGGTTTCCTGTTTTGAAGCACATGCACATTGTATCCACATTAAGAAAATCATGGTGTCTTCAATCATTCCCATTCATCATATTACTAATTTCACTATCTCACACTGTAGCAAGCATCTTCTCCCGAATTAATTGGAAGCTTAATAAAATCACCATGAGCAATTAATTCATCTTCTATGTTGATATTTCTGTAGCATAATGTTTACTTTCTTCACTTATATAATTAACTTAGATGAAATGCTTGTGCAGTGATGCAGAGATGTTATGGATTAATTACTTATTTAATAGCCAAGATGAAATGTGTCCTGTAAATTTTAAATACACAAAATATGACTTTTTGCATTGCTGAACATATAATAAACTTGTAATTATGAGTTATCACATAAGATAGTATATAATATTGAATAGACAATAACAAGAATATAATTTTAGTAGATTTTTACCTGTCAGGATTTTGGATGGGAGAGACATAAACATATTTCTATAGTGAAATTATGGTATTATTTTTTCATAAAAGCATTTTGTGAGATCTTTTAGTAATAATAATGATAATAGAAAATATTACCTTTTCTCATAACTGAAAATTGAGACTTCCTAAATTGTCAAAAGAACTATATAACACTTTTAAAACCTGTCTTTGATTTTCTGGAAATGGCATAGGGCATACTACCTCAAAATTTTAAAAGCAAAAAACACTTTAAGGTTTTGACTGTATATCAAATTTTTGTGCATGCTCAAAGAAGAGCCCAAAATAAATACACCACTGCTTTACTAATAAATACATATGCATTTTTGACAAGATACTACAATAAAAATGAAATGAATAATTTGTATAAATTTTGGTCAAAACATTCATTTCAATGACCTAGAAAAATCAGTCATACATTCATCATATTTAAATGGGGTTTGTTTTATTTAAAACTTTTCTCTTATTTTAGGCACAAACTATTGTCTTTTGCTACTTTCTTTAAAAAAATTAGCATATGTTTAATTGTAAATTTAAGGTTCTTGAAGAGCTTTTTGAATAATTTTTTGCAGTAATACATAAGCATAATACAATTGAAAGCCTCTCTAATGAAATGTCTGAGCCTGGTAATGCTAATATCTCTACTGTGGCATTATTGGGAACCTGCCTTTGACATTTCCCTAAACCTAATTTATAACATTGTAACTTTTTGCTTAAAATAATTCTGAATGCAGGTGGAAATTTGCCAAACATCTGAGAGAATAGCATTTGGGAAATATCCAAGAGATTATGGTAATAAATGTCATTAAATAAAAAAAAAAATCCAAAAATTTAACAAAAATAATCAAACTGTGAAAAATATTCTCTTAGGTTCCTGGGTTCCATCCTTTTATAAAATATAAAGGATTCAAAGATGAAGTAAGATGTTTCAAACTCATTTTCCTAAAAGCAAGTCCTGGTGCAAGTGGAAATTTCATTTAATATTCTATATTCTATATCTCCTTTGCCCACAAATTTTGTTCATAACTCATAAAAAGTAAAATTGTATAACATTATCTTTGAGTAAATTTGCTTTTCTTGAATTCTGTTAAAACAGCTTATTTCATAATTACCATAGTTTTCAGGGAATAGCAGAAAATGTGTCCAATTTCATCACTAAAATTTTTCTTTTCTGTTCTCGTCAGCACTGTCTTAGAATGGTATATAACTATTTTCTACCTACATAAGATTATATGAAAATATCCAAGTATCCCCAAAGGCATCTGATAAGACCATATTTTTTTTCTAGTTATTTATGGTCATAGAAATTTGCCAATATGAAGAGAATATATTTATTTAATATGTATTCATCTTATGTCATGTAAGCTTTCAATAATGAAGATTTGCCAATTAAGTATGTTTATTCCCTGAATACTTCTGCTACCATGGACAAAATCCAAGATCTGACTTTCAGTTTAATTTTTCTAGATTTTATAATAGATAAAATAGATATACCTTTCATTGCTTTCATTAAGGTCCTTTCATGTGAAAGAATTTGTATGTGTCAGATTGCGGGGGGCGGGGCGGGGGGCAGCCTCGGCCTCAGGTGTCTCTTCTTTCTTGTAGGTTCTTCTTGAGACAGTGGAGGAGGAAGAGGGTAGGTGGACTGTAAGACTTTGTCTTATGAGATTCTGGGGTAAGACTTTATCTTACAAGAAATTTAGGGTTGCTGTATAATAAAAATTTACTTATCTAGGTCTAAGTTACTATGCTATGGTAGCTGAGCTGCCTTCTGTGATCCTCTGAGCCACTTAGCAACTCATCCTAAAACAGCAGGAGATCAAGTAAAGGATTAATTGCTAGAGCCTTTTCCCTATTATGCAGATGCCTCTTGCTTGTTGGGCTCGGATGGAGTTTGGAGCTATAAACTTCTATTGAGCCAGGAGGAGAGAATAACATTCAGAGAAGGAAAAAATTTTACATAAGTGAATATGCATAATCTCACACAAGTTCATATGCAGATTCATTCATGCTCATTTACTCATTCATACAGTTACATTCAAACTCAATTTGGCCCAGCATGCATGCATTCTCACAATTACATACTTACACACACACAAGCATACATTCTCACAATTACACACACATCCATCCATACATATGCATATGGAGCAAAAGACCAAGCACTGATGCAGAACTCACTCATTCTGGATGAAAAAAATGGAGCTCCAATCCTTATTACATAGAGAAAGAAAAGACTTCTATACTTTTAATGCTAAACGAATTAAACCCATGTTTGAAAGAAAAAAGTTTTATTTTTTTAGTAAGACTAAGCCTGCCTTGTCCTTACCATGGAACCTGTTCTGTCCCATGGTAAGGAGAAGCCTGCCTGCTCCTTCTGCTCTCTGCAGCATCTTCTTTTTTCCTCTTTCCCTCTGCATTCTACACATTGCTCTCTTAATATTTTATGTTACATATAGTTTCTAAGATATTCCACTCTGCATTCTCTTTCTAATCTAAAAAGTATTCTGTCTAAAAATTTCTCTTCAACGTAATTCCTCTCTAAGCTCAGTTCTTCTCACCTCCATTCCTTTCACCTCAGTCCCCCAGTTCTTACTCTTCTCTTTGTCCTCAGCCCTTAAACATCTTTCAGAATACATGATCACATGTTAAAAAGTTCATCACAAGTTCACACAGAAAATCAAATCATAAATTGAAATAGAAGTTTACAACAGAGAATGTTTGCATGCATATCCATTAGGAGTAATTATATAGTTAAACATCCATCACCTGTCTCAGCTCCACAGGTTCACTGAAGGTTTAAAGCCATAACTAAGTTATAAGTGAAATTTTGCATGGATAAACTTAGTCAATATTTTATCTTCTGTCCTAGCACCTATAATCAATCGTTACTTCCCTTTGGTTAATTATTTTATAACCTCTTGGAATGTGTAGGAGAAGGTCTGGTTGCTATCTAAGAGCAATTAACTGGTGACACTTGGGAGAATGGCAGAGTTCTTATCTCAGTTTTGACTATCAGAAAAGGGGCTAACAGCAGTCCCACTATAAGTGAGCCTAATAGTCACTGATATAATTTTAGAAATCCTTATAAGATAATAATATAGTCTTAAGTCATCTATTTATCTATATAACATCACTATAAGACAGTTCATCTTTGTGGATCTGCAGAGATTTGCTCCAAAGGGGTGTCCTGTTACTTAGTGATTGTTAATATATGTATAATAATATCAGGAAAAGCATGTTAGTAGAAGGAAACTTTCCTTAAATGAATCCCTTACAGTTTGCTTAATAAGGGCACACCTGTTGCAGATTATATAGTAATCTGAAGCAGGCCATTTCAGGATGATCATCTGCTAGTTATTAACTTGTCCCATTATGGCTCCTGACATCAGATTCTTTAGCTTAACATTATTCTTTCTTTCCTTAAGTCCTAGAGTCAATCCATGAAAAAACAAAAAATCATAAAACAAAGGCATACAGTTATGTCCTTCTGTTAACATAGCTACCAGAAATCATAGTGTGTCTTTCTCCATCTACACCTCATTTCAACCTATCCATGTGCTTTGCTAGAGATTGAATTTAAAATAATAATAGAATTTTCATTTTAATCTGATGCATTATAACTCAGAAGTTTATTTATTAAATGAACCAGGTAAAGGGGATAGCATAACATTGAATAGGTATTGTCTTAGTCAAGGTTTCTATTCCTGCACAAACATCATGATCAAGAAGCAAGTTGGGGAGGAAAGGGTTTATTCAGCTTACTTCCACATTGCTGTTGATCACCAGAGGAAGTCAGGACTGGAACTCAAGCAGGTTAGGAAGCAGGAGCTGATGCAGAGGCCATGGAGGGATGTTCCTCACTGGCTTGCTTCCCCTGGCTTGCTCAGTCTGCTTTCTTATAGAACCCAAGACTACCTGCCCAGGGATGGCACTACCCACAAGGGGCCCTACCCCCTTGATCACTAATTGAGAAAATGCCCCACAGCTGGATCTCATGGAGGCACTTCCCCAACTGAAGCTCTATTCTCTGTGATAACTCCAGCTTGTGTCAAGTTGGCACACAAAACCAGCCAGTACAGATATTAACATGAGATACTCCCCCCATATGAGTCCCTATTGGGATTCTTGGTAATTCATTTACTGTTAATAGAATACTCAGAAAAGTTATTTCCCTCAAACTAATAGAAAATACATATTTACCTAGTAACCAATTTACAGAGTCTATTTTATATTTGTAAGTTAGTCATTTGTATTGACATGATAAAATTTACAAAATAAACAATTTACACGTAAGATTTATTTATTTCCACTTTGTTCCACCGAATTTGGTAGTGTGTTGTTAAAGCCTTGTGATTGTCAAGAAAAGAGAAAAAGAAGCCATAGTAACAGAGTTCTTTTATATTTTTTTTAATTTTACATCTGGCTTGGGCTATTGGACAATCCTAACCATCATCACTTAAAGTCTTCACTTCTCAAGTCTTGATCCACATGTCAATCATCTCTGGAAACACCCACAAATACATCCCAGAAATGCAAGAAATAACCCCCCCCCCATTTTCTTGCATTTCTCAAGTCAACCATTCATGATTAACCATCACATTGTAGAAATAAAATTTGAATGAGATTTGTCTTAGTAAGTGTTCTGTTACTGTGAAGAAACACCATGAGCATATCAACTCATAAATGGTGGACCAGAGGAGATATAGTGCCAGATAAGTAGCAGTGAGTTCAACATTCAGATCCATGAGCACCAGGAAGACAGAGGTGCTGGACCTGGATTGGGTTTTTGAAAACCTCAAAGTCTACCTCCAGTGGCACACTTCATCCAAGAAGGTCACACTTCCTAATTGTTTACAATAACACTCATCTATGGTGACCAAGGATTCAAATATATTAGTCTAGTACGGAGCATTCTTATTTACATCATGGCAACATTGATGATGTTTTCCATTGAAAGCTTTCCGTAAAATGCTGGAATCAGCATGTTACTTATTAACTAAATATTAATTAACATTAAATATTCACAACTTTAACTCGTATTCCTAATATACAAATATAACTAATATAAGTTTGTCAATATTATTTTGGCAAAGATTCATTTCAATAATAAAATCTTAATACTTCAATGTATTAGACTTCATAAAACCCTTTACATTGTCATATTCATGTGACAAGTATTTATTTTCCTTATCCCATAAAGAAACATGATTTTGCATTAGAAAATACTCATTGAAGAGATATTAGATCTACTTTCAAGTAACTTCTATACTCTGGCATCTTCTAATGAATCTTTCTGTTTAGTCTCTTGATGTGCGCTTCAATTTGTTTACAAAATCAGCTTGTTTAATTATGCACAGATCATATCAGGCCCTATCTTTATATATACAGTTATTCACTTTGTACATAAAAGATCAATGAGCAGGTTCCTTCTGATATCCTCTAATGTTTTATATAGTATGGCTTTAGCTTTGCTATCTTCTTATTTGTTTCTATTTTTGGCCACAACACATTATTATTCTTTGGTATATTAAGAATTTTTATTTCTCAGAGATATTCTTACATTCCAGAAAAAATCATTAAAAATTCATCACAATTGTTCTGCCTCTAAATTCTTATTATGAAAGGTATGGTCTTTAGTACCCTGGATAATGATAAGGTTTAGAGATAAAGCTTTCAAAGATGCAGCTAAATTAAAGGTCATTCAGGTATGCCCTAACCCAACATGGCACCTTAGAAGAACCAAATAAAGTGTAGATTTTGAAAAGGAGAATACCATGAGAAACTTTGATATGCATATAGCCACTTACAAGACAATCAGGGAAACCATAGAAAAATTCAGTCCTGCTGACCCTAATTTTGAATTTTAAACTGCCAGATGTAAGAAAAGATAAAAGTTTACATTGTCCCCTGTAACTACTGTGCTCTTGTTTTCACACACTAGCTCCTTCCTCTTTATTTTAATGTAATTCAAGGGGTGAATTCTCAGAAAGACCTTCATTAAGCATAATAACCAAGGGGTCAAATATATGAGCTACTCTTTATTTTTCTCTCGTTCTTGTAGCGGGTATTACTGCAAAATCAATTTTCACATAGCTAAGATATTTATTTTATAAATGACATGAAGGTTTTTTTTCTGGTAGCCATTTTTTTCTGAATAGTAAACAAATTAATACAAAAATAAATGATATGACTTAGTAAATAACTATTTCTAACATTATATTTTAAAATAATGAAATTATGACTGACATAATTTTTATTCTTGTATTTTTAAACTGTCTTTGGAAGTTGGTGTATATTTTATATTTAGAGCACACCTCAATTCAGATGCACTTTGCTTCCAGAATTCCTTAGTATCATGTGACCCAAGGCTAATACAGGATTATACACTAATGGCTGCTGGAGGTGGAATCCCAGTTCTCTGTACCTTCCCTGGAGTTTATCACCTGGGATTCACAAAACAGCAACCAAAGAGACAAACATCACTACAAAACAAGAACACAGAAGTGGCATCATCAGTAAAAGCTTGCCCAGAATGTGCTTCTTGTAGCTATAAAATATGTTAATTGGTGACTCTTAAAACGAAAGTGAAAAATCGGATCCTTCTGATGTTTTTGTTTGTTTGTTTGTTTTTTGTTTTGGATACATAAAAAGAAGAGACTTGGAAATAGGAGTGTGTCAAAAAACTGGGACTAATATAAGTGTTGATTTGAAGATGAAATTGAAGGTATATTTAAAAATTTTTACCCATAATAGAAATGGTTTTTGAGGCTAAAGTTTTAGCCATGCTGGTTAGTCAACAGGATCACAAAATTCTCATTGCATACTTTCTAATCAAATGGCATGTTAGAAGACTGTTGTTCACTTGAATTTGGATGAAACTAGAAGTTTCATCATGAGTTCCAGCCATAATGTGTGAACTGATAACTGGCTCACTCTCAAAAAAATAAAATAAAAATTAAAAAAGAACCTTTACTTCTGATTTCTACTATTTCAACAATTGTTTTCTGCCTTATCTGAAACTTCTTCCATTTGTTTTCTCTAACAGGATTCCAAATAGAACTCTCTAAATCATGTCGACTTTCTCTTTTGAAATAAGTTTCTTTTCATGGGATTTTAATGAAATACTTTTAGCATCATTGAGAACATTGAAACTATTATTTTGTTAAGCTCACATTAAAGGAGCTTTATTATTTATATTTAATTAGAGGTTTGCTTAGTTACTTTGAACAAATAATTTTAATGCTCTCCACTGTCATATAAAACCTTGACATTATATTTCTGTACACACCTAGGGTAGTTTGAGTAAGCCAAATAAGCTCATGTGTCTTAACACTTAATCCCTAATTATTGATGTTACTTGAGAAAGTTATAGAACCACCTTCATAAAGTAGAGCCTTCCTCAATGAACTATGTCAATGTGGTGGTCTTTGATGCTAAAAATAACTAACCAATCAACCAAACAACAACAAAACAACAAAATCACCAGTCTCACTCATTGTCATCTGTTTCCTGTCAGTGAATGAATTGTGATATCTCTGCTTCCTGGTTGCCAGCAAATTTTTTTCTAAAAATATAATTTATTACCATTTTTAAAAGTGATCCAAAAATTAAATCAACCTTGCTATGTTTCTTTAGGGTTCTTTGATTTAGCAGAGATCCTCTAACTTTTTTTTATTAGATATTTTCTTTATTTACATTTCAAAGGATATCCCTTTCCCAGTTTTCCCTGGGGGGGGGGGAACCCTATCCCCTCCCCCTCCCCCCTGCTGACCAACCTACTTTCTCCCACTACCTGGCCCTGGCATTCCTCTACACTGGACATAGAACATTCACAGGACCGAGGGCCTCTCCTCCCATTGATAACCTACTAGGCCATCCTCTGCTACATATGCAGCTGGAGCCATGTGTCCCACCATGTGTACTCTTTGGTTGGTAGTTTAGTCCCTAGGAGCTCTGGGGATACTGGTTAGTTCATATTATTGTTCCTCCTAAGGGGCTGCAAATACCTTCAGCTCCTTGGGTCCTTTCTCTAGCATGCATTCTACCACAATGGATTTTATCCCCTCTAGAATTATAAGCCAAAATCAATGTATTTTTTTCTGTCACTTTTGTCATGTACTATGTATGTATGTGCATACAGTATGTAATATACATCACCTCTTCATAAGGATATCTGTTTGATATCCTTATGAAGACTTCTTATTGAGATCCAAATATTTCAGTTATTTCATATCATACATAATTCGGTATAGAGATCTTTTCTCTTGTGTCACTCTCGCAGTGCCTCAAGTTGAAGTTTCACTTCCAAATAATGATCTTGTCTTCACCCAGAAATACCATTTTTGGTTCTTTTTTATATACTCTCTTTGAGAACAACTTATTCTTTCTAGATAAATTTCTAGACACTTCTGTAAGAGTCATCTAATTCAGGAATTATGCCATGGATACTCCAACCCAAATGGCCTCACCAATCCCCAAGTTTTGATTGCATTTGCTACCTTTGTGACATTCTTATCATTAGCTAATATTGCTTTATGCTATTCATTTCCCATAAACAAACAGAATATAATAAAACCATAGAGCAGAAACTACTTTTCTTTAAAATGTCCTATTTACCTTCGTGGGAAGGATATTACAGCTATTTTGTAAATAACTTCTAGCTAATTAATTGTTCAGGATTTCCACGGGAAATATGAATAAGAGATCAGGTAAAAACCTTACTTTATTGCACTTTTCTAAGATACCTCATTTTCAAGCAGATTCTAGAGGGAAAGATGAACTCACCAAGGACATTAGGCACTTCCATGGCATTAAAAAGCTAAAATTATTCCAGAAGTAAAGGAGAAGGAAGAGGAAACATTACAAAGCACTATTTAGGGAATATTGAAATGTCATCTACCTTCAAGGTGAAAGAGATTTTGGTACTAAATGTTGCCATAAACCTGAAGCTCACTTTAGTAACTATTATCTCTGATTATAAGATTTGCCATGCGTGAATAATATGGAGATTATGTTGCTTTTCATTGGACATTTTCTCTATTGCATTCTAGATTTTTACCTGTTAACCATTCTGAGTATGGTTTCTAGTTTTGAACATGTGTAATGATACCATGTATAACCATGTATGTATGTGTGTGTGTGTGTGTGTGTGTGTGTGTGTGTATATATATATATATATATGTATATATGTGTGTGTGTGTATTTGATATTTTATAGTAATAGCATTTGCCTGTAGTAATATTTGTCAAGTAATTCCATTACAGAAATGACTGGTAATACACTTTCAGCCCCAGGTGTCTCTCTTTTCTATTTATAAGTAATCACAGAAAGATTGAAGAGATATTTTGCATTTCATTTGGGGTTGTCGTTTATTGAACTGGGTTAATATAGCATGCTTCTGTGATTTTTAGCTTTTAAAGTACAGTCCCCTTGGAAGTGTGTTCACAGAAATATAAGTATGAAGCATGTGACCACTCTTGTCAAGCTTTCAAATATTGCTTTTAGTTTTAGGAGAGATTGGAAATTGAAGCTTTCTTCGGTTTTGGACTTCCCTTAACATGAACACTTAACTGCTTTTTTTTCACATCCATTCAAATATGTATCAATATATATATGCTGTTCCAATAAGTGGTGAGGGGGGCCTGGGTTGTGGCCCAGGCCCGGCCTGCTGTGGCTCTCTCTCTCCCTGGGGGAAGGGGGCCCTGGTGCTGAGGCCCGAGTCTCTCTCCCTCCTAGGGTGGCTGCGGGCCTGGTGGTGAGGCCCAGGTCTCTCTCTCCTCCTGGGGCTGGCCTGCTTGCTGCACGGTGCCTTAATTAAAAAGGAGGCAATGCATGAATGAGTTATTTTATTGTAGGAAGGGAAATATGCTTGCTAGTTGAGTGGAGAGAAGGAAAGGAGAGGAAGGAGAGGGAGGGAGAGAGAGAGAGAGAGAGAGAGAGAGAGAGAGAGAGAGAGAGAGAGAGAGAGAGAGAGCAAAGAGAGCAAAGAGAGCAAAGAGAGGAGAGAGAGAGCAAGAGAGAGGGGAAGCAAGAGAGAGAGAGAGGGGAGGCAAGAGAGAGAAGGGAAGGGAACAAGAGAGAGGAAGCAAGAGAGAGAGGAGGGGGCAAAACCACCCTTTTTATTGTATGGGGCGTGGCATGCCTGGCTTGTGGTCAGATGACTGTGTGAAAGGTCCAGCTAGAATGCTGGGAGTTGGAGGCAGTGTCTGCCTGATAGAGCACACATCTCCTACAGGGGCAGCTGTGAGGGGTCTGGGCTGAAATCTGAGCCATGGTCTCAGGAGCAATTCACCGAACGCCTTCCGTCCCTCCTGAACAGATGCTCAGTGGGTCTCCAGGGTTCAAAGTGGCTTTGCTCTACTGGACTCTGGCTGTTAGAACTGCCATGCATATATATATATATGCATACACATATATAATGGCAGTAAATATATGTATCTATAGAAAAATTTTTGGTTTAAAGACTCATAGGTGTGCTTGTCAACCTTAAAAAAATCTAAAAGTATGCCTCCCTTTATGTATTTTTAAATTTGGTTCAGCAGTCTTGTATCATGTACACACCTAACATTCTAACATATATATATATATATATATATATATATATATATATATATGCTGCATAAGGAATGGTATTTACAATTAGTATTTTGTAAAGCATCCTATTGCTTATATCGTTAAATGGATAAAAATTATTTACTCTGAGTACATGACAAAATAGCGTCTTTATGATCTTGCATTGTAAAGGCGATGTGCTGGGTTCATATCATTATGCTCCTTCCTCAGTATAGTGCTCTGATGCCTGTAAAGGAGAATTCCATATCAAGGTTGCTTTACATGTTTCAAGTCTTTCATGTCTATAGACTTTAAATGTTCCATTGCTATGGAACATGCATAAAATTTTGTTTTAGAAAGAAAATTATGTCATTTCTTTTTCTTTTTTTTGTCTCCCACCCAGTCTTTTCCATGTCCCCTCCCTCTGCCTCTTTCTTAACTCCTCCCTCCACCTCCTCTCATACCTCACCCTCTCAAATTAGTAGTCTTAGATAAAACTCTGAAAGAAGATCTGATATAAGAACAAGAATCTTATTGAGTCCACTTTCTCAAAACTTTTAATAAACAATACTATTACTGTAATATCACATTTTCTGGAAAAATAACCATGATATATTTTTGTTTTTATTTTTAAAACAGATAGTCTTGAAACATAAGACACAAATTACAAAATAAAAATGCTTCAGTGGATAAAGTTGTGGTCCTGTAAACATTAGTATCTGGGTATGGATCACAAGCACACACTTAAAAGTCGAGGCATGTGGCATAGGCCTTTAATGCTATGTGTAGACTGGAGGATCATAGGAACTTGTTATCCACCCAATTTATTGAATTAGTGAGTGTTAAGATCAATGAAGGACTCTATCTTATAAGGGAGAGCAACTGAGAAAGACATTGGATATATAGGTCAGCATCTGGCCTCTACAACCATGGGCTGACACAACTATGTATACACATGTATACAAATACACAGAAACACACATTAACATACATATACATATTATTTGATAGAAAAATTCTGGCTAGTTTGTTATTCATAATGCTGTGCATCTGCTCAGTAGTGACAATCAGAACCATATAGTGCATTTTTTGACTCTATAGGCTGTTATCTTTGTTGCACATAGAAAAGAAAAAAGGCCAACAGTTTTATGACTTACCTATCTTTATCCAACTCAATATTATCTTGCACTTAAATAAATTTTTTGTATAGTATTTCCTTAATTACATTTGTGAGAATTCCAAAATCCAAAGGTATTAAGTAAAATTTAATTATGCATAGATTTTTCAGTTATTTAACATAAAAACCTTCCTACTAATAAATTTATTGGAAATTTCTGAGTGTACAATTTATATTAATGATTTCATTAAGAAAACCTACTATTAACTTCTGTTGACTATGCTAGAGGACAAAAATGGTGACCCATTTAGTAGTTTCATTAAAATATGGAAATCATCTCAATATTTGTAACAATAACAGATAACTAACTAGAAGTACATAAGAAGTCATTCAATACTCTTTTCATTGCTAAAGAATAGGTTGGTTCCAAAAATGCAGTTGAAAATACATTGACATGAGTTTTGTAATCTGTGGTATAAGTGAAGGAATAAAGTTTAGGATTACTCCAAATAAGAAATTTGATATATAAATATCCTTTGTCATATTCATATGCTTATGCCAAGATTACATCTCTGGCATTACAGTATTACTTAACATTGAAAATAAAAATATATACTACATAACATATTCAAGTATTTTATCCTGAAAGAGAATTTAGGCTCTTAACACAAAAACTCCTGCTTTACTCTCAGCCGCCATTCATCAATTTAAATGATCTTTGAATAAATTTCAATTAAAGTTATATTAGCTCTTGAGAGTTGTATCCATGGTTTTGTATTATTAATTCTACTTCCCAACTCTTTGCAAACTCATTCTTTATTCACTTCCCATCTTTTGTCAACCCATCAGGTCAAATTTTTACTTGGATATGTGGTTTGATTTACCAATGGCTACACTTTCAAAGAAAATTCTCTCTACCTCTCCCAACTACCAACAATTGTCAATAGGAGTAGGAACGGGATTCCGTGCCCATGTCTCATTCCATGCTAATATTCACTGTGATGTATACTTGTGCTGATTCTGTGCATGCTCTCACAACTGCAAGGACACACACACACACACACACACACACACACACACACACACATATATATAAGCTACCAGGCTGTATCAAAAAGACTGTTTCTCAATAGCCATGCACAGCCCCTGATTTTCATACTCCTCCTACTCTCTCTTCTACAATAATCTCTGAGGTTTTGGAGGAGGAGATTAACTTTTAGTAGTTACTTTTCTATTTCTTTAATAAAACAGTATGGCCAAGACAACTTATAAAGTGTTAAATAAGACCTATAGTACCAGAAGATGACAAAGCAAAGGAATGGCAGCAGGAGCTCACATATCGAAGCACAAGTAGGATGTAGAAAACACAGAGGGAATGGCAAGAGGATTTTGAAACCTCAAAGTCTATCCTCACTGAAACATCTCCATCAACAATGTCACACACTGTTTAATCTTTCTCAAACAGCCCAACTAACTATACACTAACTATTCAAACAAATGAACGTACATGGTCTATTCTCCTTCCAACCACAACAATAGCATACAAGATCCATTTAAGGTTGACCATGTTGCTCTGTCTTCTCTGCACCTTGCCAGTACTAAATGCCACTGTAAATATAAAGCTTTCTCAGATGAGTGTTGAGTGTGTTGATCTATGAGTTTAATAGTAAGTCATTAGGAGCCAATTTAACACTATGTCCATTTAACAAATTAGTTGTAGCAGCTTCTCCTGTATGTTTGACAAATGTAGCTATCAAGTGTTAGCCTAATATGGATTTTAGGAAGGGGCTTCATTTTATGAAGTGGGACTAAACACAAAGAAAAATGGTTGATTTGTCACCGGATTGCATGTTCCTATTGCATTTAGCATGTCCTTCCAAGCCAGTGTTTATTACAGATATAAGTATTTAAAGATGTGCATGAATGATGATTGTTTTTCTGTATGGTAGCATGAAGACCATTTCTGAGCACTGTGGAATTTAGGTAGTAGAGATGAACCTCCAAGTTAATCATCAACTTGATTTCTACATGTTCTATGACCAAAATATTTAGTATTTTGAGTAATAGGGTTATACCATCATGTTCTGGAGGGAAACCAGGAATAATAACAGTATAGTTGCAACATTTTGAGATTATAGAAAATTCCTGGCCATTAACTCCAAAAACATTAGCCATTCCTAGCTATGAGATTTGCAATAGTCAGCTATGGTTGCCTGATAGAAACATTATTTCTGTATTAGAGGATAATACCATTTTATTTCATTTTTCTTTTATTGAA
This sequence comes from Montemys delectorum, assembly GCA_019843815.1. Classification (NCBI taxonomy): domain Eukaryota; kingdom Metazoa; phylum Chordata; class Mammalia; order Rodentia; family Muridae; genus Montemys; species Montemys delectorum. The sequence continues at coordinate 4,943 of JADRCD010204833.1, read as the reverse complement.
AACAGTTTTTAATTTATATATTTTGATCCAATTCTTCCTCTGTCAGAAGTTCATCTAAATCCACCCCCCCATCACACACACACAATTTTTTTGGGTTTCTCAAAAAAAGAAAAAAGAAAAAAAGAAAAAGAAAAAAAGAAAAAGAAAGAAAAGAAAGAAGAAGAAAAAAAAGAAAAAAATCCAATACTACTACAACAAAATTTCATGTAGGATTACCCAATTATAAACTAAAATTTATCTTGGCAGCAACTTAACCAACCCAATGTTCTAGTTTCCCAAGTGAAAGACACACACACACATACACATACACACACACACACACACACACACACACACACACACACAGCCTTTATATTTTGATGTACCTAAAACACCTCAATGGTTGGGCCACTTCTGAACTTCCATGTGGCTACTCCACTTCCCTACAACATTCCCGAGTTATTACTTACTAAATCCTATGTTCCATTTTTGTTGCCTTGGACCCAAGTGGACAACTCTCTTGGGCCACTATCCTCCAGGTTCTACAGCTGTGCTCTTTGTCCTGCACCTTCTCAGGCATGGCATCTTCCTTCCCCTCCCAGCATAATGGATCTCATTCTTCTCTCTCTCAGGTTGCTCTGTAGAGAATCCTAAAGTCCCACCTCTGCCCTGTCCAGCCATTAACTGCTGGCAACTTTATTTACCAGTCTGAATCACCTGGGGGAAGGGTCCCTCAGCGTATTAAATGCAGAGGTGTAGTTTCTCTTGCAAACAATTTAGGGGAACCAAAATTAACATGATATAAGCACCCACATTCTCAAAATAAAACAAAACAAAAAAACAAAAACAACATAAATAATATCCAAGCAGCAAACAATACAAAATGAAACAAAACAACAAAAAATGTGTAACCAAATAAAAGCACATAAACACTGAGGAGAACCAATAAAAATAAAGAACACAAGAGAAGGCACATAAATAAAACACCTACTCATTCACACATTCAGGAATCACATATAAACACTGAAGTGGAATCTGTAGTCCATACTTGGAGACCCTCTGCAGACCCTTGTAAGTGTTGTGAATACTGCTACAGTTTCTGTAAGTTCATATGATCTTTGATTATGTTCATTTACTGGGTCTTGTTCATGTCATCCATCACCTCTGGCTCTTACAGTCTTTCTGCCTCATTTTCAAAGTGTTCCTTGAGCTCTGACAGGAAGAGATTGATGGACACATCCTATTGAGGAAAGAATGTCTCAAGCTCTCTCACCCTCTGAATAAAGTCTGCCTGTGATTCTGTATGCTTGTTCCCATCTTCTACAGAAAGACCTGCCTCTTGCAACGGCTAACCAAGGTCCCAGCCTATGAATATAGTAGAATATCACTAGGAGTCATTTATCAAAATATTTCAACAGTATTAATTTTGTTTATCCTAGGTCTCTGAGTTATTTAGTATTAGATTTTTGGTAAGAACCCTTGCAGAATCAGATATGGTTCCATTTCATGTAGTGCAGTGCAGTGCAGTGCAGTGTAGTCCAGAGCAGAATGTTGCCACTTATGTCATTGGTTGGTATTCCCACAAGCTTTGTGTCACCATTGCCCTAGAACATCTTGCAGGAACACCATTGCAGTTCAAAGGGTTTATGTTTGGCTTAGGGTTTACATTTCTCTCTTGAGAGTGTGCAAAGTACCTTCTTGTACCAAAAATGCTAGTCTGCATGGGTGAAGATTCAATATAGGCACCAGCTTCACATCCCCATGTGTAAGAAGTTATCTAAATGTTGACTTCTGCAATCTGGCCTTGCTGTCAGTTTGTGAAAAGTAACCTATAGTTTGACAACAGCCTCAGGTATTTGGGCATTCCCTTGTGTCCCTTTGGGGCAATAACTAAATACTCAAATATAAACCAACCTTATTTCTGGAAGCTTTTTGAGATGGCCAGCTGGGACTTTTCCTGACAATATTTGACAATTTCATTTAAATCACCTTTGTATGTGTATGTATTTTAGAATTGTATACAGTATTATGATTCTATACTAATTCTCCAATGACCCTTTATTTTGGCTATACTTCTCTATATTTCTTCTTTCAATACCATCTCTTCTCCTCTCCACCTGTTCATTTCAATCAAACCCCAATCTATCTATAACTGTTCTATTTTAATTTCATTGTGAGATCTGTCTGTTGTATCTCAATTTTAACTCTTTTTGTTCTTTATAAATTTTATCCAATAGTAAGTTTTCATATGAAAAATTTAAAATGCTTTTAATATTACTTATCCTTCCCTACACCCCCTCTTCAAGCCTCCTATCTCTCACAGAAATTTAACTATGTTTTATCATTGTCTTTTAAACTTTTACACCTGTATTTACCATTGTGGATTCTACCTCCTGTCCCTTTTGTATGTTCCTTTACTAATTTCCTGTCTTCTATGGGTGTTGCAAATGATAGAAACATATCTGAACCTTCAGCACTATCATTCACAGATGAGAAAAATGTTATGTGTCCCTCTTTCTGAGTCTGGGTTACATCATTCAGGATTATTTCTATTTCTTCTAAGTCACTTTTATCAGGAGATATGGCTATGCTACTATTAAATTTGGGGCAAAGACTTGTTTTCATTATTCTTGTTTGTATGTTAGTGATGGGACATGACATCTGAAATTAGGTTATTAGATGTGCTTGATTTGGAAATTTATTCTCTCATTTATGATTGGACATTCGAAGCACTGTTGTCTGTTATTTCATTTGTTCATTGATTTATCAGCTGTCGGGGGCTTGAACTTCCATCTTTAGGCAATTCAGAACTCAAGATTAAATGGCATCAGTAGTAATCATGGTTCAGCACAAACTAAATTAAGTTTCTAAACCTAAAGGAAGACCTTCTATAGTGTTAGAAGTGGTATCAGGCAAAGTATTTAGAATGTTTCCCCAAGTAAAAGATGCTGGTAGAATTGAGAATCCAAGTCTAGAATCACTACTGTAAAAAGTGTTGCCATGGAGGTGGCAGATGACAGGTGTTGGGTAATTGATTTTCAACAGTGTGCAAGGGATGGGTAGATTGCTGATTTGTGTCTAGTGCCCTTCATTGGAAATACAATTGTAGGGCCACAGGGAGAATAGAGATGGTAGCTTGAGCATAGTATCTGCCTAGTATTCACAAAGAGCCAAGTATTCACAAAGACAGTCCATGTAGTTTTCATAGTGGGTGTCAACTGTAATTTTTGAAATTCAAATCTTACATAATTAGAAATTTACATTCAAAATGAATGTCTCTCTATAGGTTATATTGTCAAACCACAGACTAATCCTATATCAACCTTGAAGTCATTTACAAATTCAAAGTATAGCATATTTATTTAGTCTTTTTTTCAACTAAAGAAAGCACTTAGGTTTCAGGTCTTTAAAGGTAAAATTTGAGGGCTCAGTTAACATAAAAAATGAGAGCTCATCACCAGACATGTCTTAGTTCACTATCTTTAGGAACCCATAGCTCACTGGCACTATAAAACATATGCAAAGCAATGATTCTTCTTGTATTCTCTGTGAAAAGTTATTCTCAATGCATTTCAAATGTAAAATCAGCTATGATTCAGCTAAGGAGAATATATATTAATTTTCATGATCATTGCAGGAAATTGACCTTAGAAAGTATACTGAAGTGCTTGTCTGCTCTCCAAAATAATACATCACTCATAGAAATAAAGACATGCAAGCCAAGCATTTATACTGCACAGATAAAGCATGTATCACTGATAGCTTACTCAAAGCAAGTGAATGTTTCTCATTAGTAGAAAATTGCAGTTTGAAGCAAAATAGAAAAGTAATTATAATGTCAAAACCACATAAGTTCTCAACCAAAAGCTGAAAACCCTAAAAGAACAAATCTAAGATATAACCACTAAGGCAATATGCACACACACATGCACACTAACACATACATGCACACTAACACATACACATACACACACATGCACACTAACACACACATGCACACACACATACACACTAACACATACATGCACACACACATGCACACTAACACACACATACACACACATGCACACTAACACATACACGTACACAAACATGCACACTAACACACACATGTACACACACATACACACTAACACATACACGTACACACACATACACATATACACACAATAGTTATGTATGAACATACATTGTAAAATTTAGAATAATCTTTTAGACAATATTAAGTACTCAATATTGTAGGAGAAAGTGGTTAAAAAAGAAAGTATTCAGAACTCTACTGAAAACAAGGGAGACTTCAGCTATCATTTCACTAATTTTCTCATATCTGGAGAATTTTCTTATTGCTCATAACTTTACAAATCAATTTCCTTCATAGTGGCAAAAATACATGTCAGGTAAAATTTATAAAGCAAATACAAAAATAAATTATTTTGTGTATTGGGAAGAATGTTTATGTCGGGACTATTTACAGATTTTTCATTACAACCATTGTTACAAAATTTGTGGTAAATAAATCATCAGTGATATCGAAGAAAACCTGAATTATGTGTGGATAATAATTATCATACTTGTATGTTTATATTAATAGGAAATACAAACATAATCTGTTTTCTTCCTTATGAATTTTTACAAGAATTTTATATCATACTCTGTATCTTAATTCTCCTTTATAGCAAATGCCAGATGGTTGCTTCAGAATCCATATCAATCAATATATGTTGAGATAAAATTAATATTACTAATTACCATTTCCATTTCACATGGGCTAGTAAATATTACATGAGACTCTGAAAATCTGCACATATAAAACGCCTATAACACCACATATTGAATGTAATTTTGGACTGACTGGTTGGATTTTGTTTGGTTTTCATGGTATCTTGTTTACTAAGATATTCTTAACTATTCATCTAGAATAAAGCAAGGCCCTCTAATACAACATGATAAATCTCATACAAACT
>JADRCD010204832.1:0-48462 GCA_019843815.1 Montemys delectorum | reverse complement strand
CCCCCCCACACACATACCTGACCTCTAAACCCCCTGGGACCTCCAGTCTCTTGAGGGTTTGCTGTATCATCTCTGAATGAACACAGACCTGGCAGTCCTCCATTCTATGTGTGTTGGGGGCCTCTTATCAGCTGGCGTATGCTGCCTGGTTGGTGGTCCAGTGTTTGAGAGATCTCGGGAATCCAGGTTAATTGAGACTGATGTTCCTCCTACAGGGTTGCCCTCCTACAGGGTTGCCATCCTCCTCAGCTTCTTTCAGCTTTTCCCTAATTCAACCACAAGGGTCAGCAGCTTCTTTCCGTTGGTTGGGTGTAAATATCTGCATCTGACTCTTTCAGCTGCTTGTTGGGTCTTCCAGAGTTCGTCCATGTTAGGTACCTTTTTTGTGAGCACGCCATAGCTTCAAGTAATAGGCTTTGGGGCTTCCCCTTGAACTGGATCCCACTTTGGGTCTGTCTCTGGAACTTCTTTTTCTCAGGTTCCTCTCTATTTCCATCACAGTAATTCTTTCAGAAAGGAACAATTATGGGTCAGAATTGTGACTGTGGGATGGCAATCCCATCCTTCAAATGATATCCTGTCTTCCTACTGAAGGTGGGCTCTATAAATTCCCTCTCCCTAAAATAAGGTATTTCATCTAAGTTCCTTCCCTTTGAATCCTGAAAGTCTCTCATCTCTCAGGTCTCTGGTGCATTACGGAGGGTCCCCCCAAACTCCTACCTCATGAGGTTGCCTGTTTCCATTCTTCCTGTGGGCCCTCAGGACTTGTCATTTTTCCTCACTTAATACCAGATCAAGTCCCCCCTCACCCCACTGTGTCCACTTTCCCTCCTAGGTTCCTCCCTCCCTCTCCACTTGTGATTGCTTTCTTCTCCCTCCCAAGTGGGACTAAGGCATATTCACTTAGGCCATTCATTCTGTTGACCTTCATGAGTTCTATGGACTGTATCTCGAGTATTTGGTAATTTATTTTTAAAAATTTTTGGCTAATATCCACTTATTATTGAGTACATACCATTCATGTCCTTTTGGGTCTGAGTTAACTCACTCAGGATGATATTTTCTAGTTCCAACCATTTGCCTGCAAAACTCAGGATGTCCTCATTCATAATAGCTGAGTAGTATTCCATTGTGTAAATTAGCCACAGTTTCTGTCAGAATGGCTAAGATGAAAACCTCAGGTGACAACACATGTTGCTGAGGATGTGGAGAAAAAAGGAACACTCCTCCATTGCTAATGGGTAAAACTGATACAACTGCTCTGGAAATCAATCTGGAAGTTCCTCAGAAAATTGGAAATAGATCTATCGGAAGACCCAGCAATATCACTCTTGGGAATATACCAAAAAGATTCCCCACAACACCACAGGAGCACGTGTTCCACAATGTTCATAATGGCCTTATTTATGATAGCCAGAAGCTAGAAACAACCTAGATGTCCCACAACAGAAGAATGGATACAGAAAATGTGGTTCATTTACACAATAGAGTACTACTCAGCTATGTATTCCTTAAAAACAACATTGAATCATGATGACAGCAATGAGAAATTGGTAAAAAAAATCTTATTAAACTGATTGACAACTTATCTATCAAGTGTTTTGGCATATTGTCTAAATTAGATAATCTGACAAATTATCTAAAGGATAAGTTTTTGTTTTAAATTTTTGATAGTGTCAGGCCTTGAGACAAAATTAAAAATTAAAAATATTTTAATTTTTGAGATAATATTAATGAAAATTAAGATACTTTCGTATCAAAAATGCTGTTTTGTTGTGGCTCAATGTAAACACAATGTTTCCAGTAAAAGTAATGAGCCTTAATCTGTTGCACTAGTAGAGAATATTAAAAATAGATGCCCTTACTAAATCTTTGTTTAAAAAAAATGTATAATAAGCTGCCAAGCCCAGTGCTGTAATCTCCTTTGTCATGTAAAGAAAAAACAACCTAAATAAGATGCACTTTATGGTTAACGTTTAGAATGTTTAAATAAAAACATTCTAAGTGCCATAGTTAGCTAGCTTTAGTTGTCAACTTGACACCAAGACACCTTGGAAAGTGTCATGTCAGCCAAAAAATTGTCTTGATTAGATTGGCTTGTGGGCACGCCTATAAGATATTTTCTTCATTGCTAATTGGTGTAGGCATGTTAGCCCACGGTGGGTGGTGATATACCTAGGTTTAAAAGGGCTGTTAAGGAAGCTAGCTGAGCAATTCAGAGAGGAAGTCAGCAAGCAGCATACCTCCATGGACTCCTCTTCAGTTCTTGTCTCCAGAACGCTGTCTTAAGCTCCTGCTACAGCTTTCCTCAGTGGCAGTGGACTGTAAGCTATAAACTGTAACAAGTTTCCCTGAAAGTTGGTTTTCATCAATATTTTATCACAGTAGTGAGAAACTAGATCTTGGGGTCAGACTTCATCTCAGAGAACCTGACCTAAAGTTGATCTCAAGTTAACTAACAAGTCAGCCCCTCCTACCAGTTTCCAGGTTTCTTCTCCACAAACTGGGATCTAACACCAGTTTCCAGGCTACTCCCCAACAAGCTAGTGCCTGGCACTAGTTTCCCGGTTACAAGCCTACTACTGTTCAAGCCTACTTTTAATGCTATGGAACACATTTGAAGACCTCATAGGTCTGAATCACACAGACCTATGAGGATACAGACACTTCACATACTTAATCCCTCTGCATGGAATACAGTCTTATCCATAGTATACACCTTTAAATCCAAACAAAGAAGGTAAAATTAATTTGTAGAAGGAAACAGCTATGATTAAAAGTGACATCTGATTGAGGGGCAGACAAAGGGATGAATCAGAAAAAGATATGATAGAATGAGTCAGAGATAGAATATGCCCAGCTCACATGAGACCAGAAAGGAAAGAGGAGTGACTGAAGACAGCAGTGCATGCACACACACACACACACACACACACACACACACACACACAGAGAGAGAGAGAGAGAGAGAGAGAGAGAGAGAGAGAGAGAGAGAGGAGAAAGAGAGAAAGAGAGAGAGAGAGAGAGAGAGAGAGAGAGAGAGAGAGAGAGAGAGAGAGCAAGACAAAGAGAATTGAGGCAAGTTTTACAGAAACAGGTTGCAGAGAGAACAAGCTAGACACAGTTAAAGACAGAATGAGCCAGACAATGAGAAGGATCCAGAAGATTAGAACAGATGGCCAGAGTTAGTATGAGGCCAGACAGAGCAATTCAGTGAGAAGCCAAGAGAAACCAGATTCAGTCAATTTGCTAGGGGAGGAGTTATGGCCAGAACAGCTGAGTTGAACCAGCAGCCAGAGTTCAGAAAGAAGCGGAAGAGGTGAGCTTATTCAGCAGTAAGCCTCCAAGATGACAATTACATCTGGCTTTTAAAAGTTACTTTTATGAAAATACCCCAAATTAAACCCCATTATGTAAATGAGCTAATATTTAAGCACATGCAACATAGATGTATGAATCACTGCTAGAAGTAAGCCTCAGTTTTAGACTTACTTTATTAGAATTGTTCTCTTGTGTATTATTAAATATTCAGTGTTAATACTCAGTGAATCTGAAACATCTCCCATAAGTTCATGTATTGAAGGTTTGTTTTCAAAATGGTACTTTTGGGAGGTGGTAATAAGAATTAGAGAAAAAGAGTACAGGAAATAATAGGCCATTTTTGGTATGTCCTGGAAAGGAACTATGGAATGCTGGTGTCTTCTCTTTTATAGTTAGACAGGAGATGAATGTCCTCCTCAGCTGCATAGTTATGTCTCTCTATATTCCCAAAGCAAGAGGAATGCACCCAAACCTCCAATTTGAAGCAAAGTAGATCTTTTGTATTTTAAAGTTGGTTTATGGCTGATATTTTGTTCCAGTAACAGATTAATATGTGCATGAAATGTTCCCAGTTTCTGTTACTTACCCTTTGAAGTCGTGTATTGAAAGAGAATTGAGAATTACTAGACATTTTAGAAGTTATACTTCAATGTGGAAACATCTGATTTCTCATACATCTAAGCTAATAGAGGCATGGGTACAGTATTCGCATTTTTGACTAAATGTAGATGTGCAGTGTAGTTAGGAAGATAACTTCACCCCACATCACAGATTATCTTTGAATCTTTTTTTATGCAATGTCTTATTTGTCTCAGGTCCACAAACTCATTATCTAGAGAACAAGAGCATGATCTTACATGGCTGTATTGCCTTCATTTGTTGAGTGTCAAGTTTCTAGGTGGGGAGGGGCTATAAGTTTCTTAAAGTTTTATGTGGTGGTAGGAAGCAAACTTGGAACTTCATGAATCTAAAATGAATCCAGTTCTCTGCATTTTTAAAAATGTAATGACTACCATAAACCAAAGAGGGAAATGTAACAAGGAATGATATGAATAATAAACCTAAAGCACAGACAACACAAAGCACCCTTCAGAAGACTTTGATAATGTGGCCATTACAGCAACTTTAAATTAATTGTGTTCTATGTATTGGAGAAAATAAGAGCACAGCCTGAGAATCTCAGCTCAGGTCAGTAAAATTAAAATGAAAATCAAAAAGTTTTACACTTAATAAAACTCAGGAACTGTGTAAAGAAATAGTGCAGTGGTGATTTTAAAAGTAATTTAGAAACAACTTTAGGCAATATAATCAAATTTAAATATACATTAGAAAACCAACATTAAGTGGAAGTACTGGAAAACACAGGCAGGAAAATTACAAAATAGTTCAACTGGTAAAGGCACTTGAAGTCATGTCCAACAACCTGGATTTGATTCATCGGAGAAATCAGCTGGAATTACAGAGCTGGCTCCTGCATGTTTTAGTCTGATCCCTATAAATGTGCACTGGTGTGTGTAATAACAAATTAAAACAAACAAACAAAATGAGATGATATTAAAATATTTATGGTGTTTTTAAGAGCGGAGAAACAGAGGGAGAGGGAGAAAAAGTGAGAGAGGTGAAGAGAACATGAAGTTATGTGGGAGATTGATAGTATTTGGGAGGGGTTGGTGGAAATCAACGATTATTATCAAAACATATTAAGAAATCATAGGAAATTTTTAAAAGAAAAACGAGCAAAAGAGACAACATAAGCACTGGAAAAGAATAGGGAACTAAAAATAGAGCTATGTTATATGCTGTGTGTGTGTGTGTATGTGTGTGTGTGTGTGTGTGTGTGTGTGTGTGTTCATGTAAGCATTTAATTATTGAATCAGGAGTTGCTGAAACAGGTTGCCAAAGCATGAGATATTTTCAGGAGCCTTGCATTACCAAACCAAACAAGAACAAACCAAACCAAACAACTGAAAAAACAAAACCCAAAAACTAAAACAAACTAGATATCAGATATTTTCCCTTAAGTTGTTAAGGACAACCCACAACAATACAGGCTATTACTGTTGCTTTTTGCTGCCCACTGTAACTGGATTATAAGATCCTATTCCTGAAGACACCACTTTCTGGTTACTGTATACATATAAATAAAGTTGACAGTGACCAGAAAGCTCCCTCTGTTGCTTTCACTGTAATAGAAGATGCTGTGTGTGCTGCTAGAGAGATAGGAGAACTTACCATCTTTAGTGAGCTATGCATTCTGCAAGCTTCCCTCATATCCAACCTGAGAAGAGAACCTAAGCATATCACTTTATAGCTTTGAACTATTTTATCTGAGAATTACACAAGTGTTTAGCATTTGGGGTTGGAAATGTTGTTGGAGTCTCAGAGCTTGATGGGTGGTGGATTCTGGTGGGAGCTTGGAAGAGAAGATTGCTGAAAGACATGTGGACAGCAAAGGCTCAGCTTGTGAGGTGTCAGAGGAGAGGAAAGGGTCAATGGAAATGATAGTTTGATAGTTTGACTAAAAAAATCTCTATGTTGTCTGGCCTGAGTTTAATCCTATGGAGCCATATGATGTTAGTGGAGAGAAATGACTGCACAAACTTGTCCTCTGACTTTCCCAAGCTGGTACACAAATATACACATACATGAAATAAATAGTAAGTAAGTAAGAAAGTAAGTAAGTAAATTAATTAATAAATAGGATGCTAGTGAGAAGGCTCTGAAGTTAAAAGCACCTGCTGGAATAATAGAGGACTGCATCTCCCAGTACCAATATCTAGTGACCTATATCTGTGCCACGCCCACTCATCTACTCCAGTCATATCCAAATTATCAGGGGTAAAAGCCTGATTAAGGATGAGAGGCGTTATAGCCCCAAAAGGGAGCCTGTGCCTCCTGGGTATTCAGATAGTCGCTGGCATCTCCTAACTCAGACGTGTTCCAGATTAGTCTTTCCAATCGTCCACACGCCCTCATATTTAGGCATAAAGGTACTTCAAGAAATGATTCGTAAATGGCTAAGATTGGGCATTGTTTCCTGGCCAGCACGTTGTTTCCAATTCTATTGGAATTGGAATCGTTGTTTCTAATTTAATTCCAAGCTGTCCTTAGCTTGGAATTTCTCTCAGAGAATCTACCTGTCAGACAGGTTTTGTCCTCAGTGTTAGCAACAGAGGTCAGGCACCATTGCTCACTGTTAACATAGTTAGAATCCTTAGGGCAGCCTCACAATAGTCAGAACTGTTTTACATACTAGAGAGTAATCCAAGGGCTTCCCTCCAGCAAGACCCAGAGACTTAGCAGGAAATGTTAGATTGGATTCTCCTAGTCCTTGCCTCCAGCAGAACCAGAGGATTAGCATAGGAATACCAAAATAGCCCCAGCACAGAGGGCTCAACTGCTCTTCTGCCTGCTTCACACCTGGCTACCTACTGACCTTGTGTGGTGGTCACTTGCCTACATGACCTCCTCAGTCTTGTGCCCCTTGCTGTAACCCCTGCCTGCCTACATAACTCTTGTCATTCGTCCTGTTTCCTGTATGCCCTATAAGCCTGCTTTTCATTTTGTGCTCTCTCTTGGACTCGGACTCCCACTTGGACTCGGACTCACTCTCGCACAGACTAGAACTGGAACTTAGATGAACTAGGACTTAGATTCAATGCAGTTCGAAGTCCCCCAGGCCCAGAGTGCTTGGGGGAGAGGGGCACGCAGCGCCTATCCAGAAGAGGTGGCTGCTTTAGACCCAGTGTGTTTCAGGTAGCCTCAGATGTACCTCAACTGTTGAGCTACCAGATTTATCATTTCTCTTTTGCAATGACTGTAAAAGTCTGATGCCATTTTTAAGAAATACATTCAGATCCTGTACTTCCATGTGTCGTATCTGCCATCGTATCTTCGCCTACGCCTCGTCAACCTGACTAGGACTCCGTTTCTCCCTCGGGTTGAGGGAAGCCAAGATCGGCATATCTGCCTATACTCACACACACACACACACACACACACACACACGCACACACCAAAAAGAAATTAATTCTTAAAAATAAAACAATCTAATCCATTTAAAATTCATGAAATTAAGATTAAATGGGATACTTGAATGCATGAATGGTGTTTGAGTCTAAAAGAAACACACATTGGATTTTTTTAAACTAGAATTTCAAGTATTTACTGTGGAAAGTTGCTACTTGAGTATGCAGTACACCAATAAAAGACATGCAATGAATGAGCTTAAAGCAGAGGGTGATTTAATAAAATCTTAACTTTGGTTTATGACTAACATAGGAAAGTAAGTGTTCTGTGTTTGGGCCTTAACTTGGGTGCAGGGATAAAGAGAAGCCCAGAAGTGAGCTCCTCCTGTCTTTTTCTGGACTTTGAATGTACAATGTTTGTCAATTTTCAGCCAAGTTTCCCTATAACATATGGCTTTCACCATGAGTCTTTGCTTTCCTTTATTAATTTGATTTTCTTATGGTCAATTGATTAATCTGGATACCTATTCATTTTGGCTACTGACTAAATTAAATTCTAGGGCTGCATGTTTTGGAATTACAATATGAAATTCTGAATCTTATTTTCTCCAAATCATATTTCAATAATCAATTTAATGATTCTTGTTTGATTATTTTCAGTTTTTAAATGTAATGAGTGAGTTTTATGTAAATTATCACTTAATAAAAAATTACTAAGAATCTTATTATTACTATAATAAGCTTAGTTATTTAAACTGATGATAATGAACATGAACAGAGTAAGTTTTCTTTGTAGGACAAGAGAAGAACATTGAATATGCTCTTTACTTGATGCAAAAAATAATGGAATATGAGTGTATAATTTACATGTCATTTCCTCATATAATGAATTTTTCCTTTGTTCAAAATTGCAAAGGAGACTTCTAGAGAGTGTGAAATGGAAACAGTGGTAATCATTTAAATAAAAAGTGTTTCATATTCAATTATCTACATTTTCATGGTAAAATGTAAAGAGATGAGCTCTTTAATTTCCTGTGAAACTGAATGTTACATTCTCAATAAGATTTATGGAGGATTGTGCAGTGGTAAGCTCTGATGTTCATACTTGCAATATTTATTACTACGTCATTCTTTCCTGTATCAGAATTATACCTCCAAATCCCCTTAGATTACTGTCTTTTCAGTGGAATTTTGCCAATGAGTACTAAAAATAGCAGTAATAATTATAAGAGAATCATATAGAATCTGCAGTGATTAGAGAATAATTAGTTTTGCCTTATTGTCACCTACCAACAATTAAAGTGAATGTCCTCTCATTTTAAAAGGTTTGTTCTGTTTTTTTGGACCATTTATGTAAACATGCATTTATTTATTTAATTATATGTGTACATGTGTGTGCCCAAATGTATGGATATACAGCACATGAGTGGAGAACATGGAGGTCAGAGGAAGTCAGATCCCCTGTAACTGAAGCAAGTAAGAGACTTGTATGATAAAACTTTTAAGACACTGAAGAGCAGGGCAGTGGTGGCACATGCCTTTAATCCCAGCACTTGGGAGGCAGAGATAGGCAGTGTTCTGAGTTCTCTGCCAGCCTGGTCTACAGAGTGAGTTCCACAACAGCCAGGGCTACACAGAGAAACCCAGCATCCCACTAATACAGAAGTAGAGGCTAACAGCCATCCATTGGACTGAGCAGCACAGGGTCACCAGTGAAGGAGCTAGAGAAAGGATCCTAGGAGCTGAAGGCTTTATAGCCCCTTAAGATGAACAACAATATGAACTAACTAGAATCCTCAGAGCTCCCAGGGAGTAAACCACCAACCAAAGACGACACATGTTGGGACTCATGGCTTCAGCAGCATATGTATAGCAGAGGATGGCCTAGTTGGTCATCAATGGGAGGAGAGGCCCTTAGTCCTGTGAAGGTTCTATGCTCCAGTGTAGGGGAATGCCAGGGCCAGGAAGTGGGAGAGAGTGGGTTCTTGAGCAGGGATGGAACAAATTAAAAAAAAAATGGAGGCCTTTTCATGATAAGGTGTGTTTATCTCTTGCCATCCTTGCTGCCTAGAGGGGAAACAGAAGCTATGTATGTTTCGGTGTGTTCATTTAGTCAAAAGAAAGGAGTCAAAGGTTTGAAGATACCCACAGAGATTCTTATCCAACCTTGGGTAGGAATGTATAAAAAGAGAAGGAACAAAGAATCCAAAAGCCCATGGGGTCTAGTTCTAGATGGTTTGCTCTAAGGAAGAACAAAATACCTTTTATGATTAAAATGCAGAGCCAGGTAATGTTTCCTATTATTAACAATGTTGCTGTCATCAGCAGCATCATTATTGTGTCTGAGCTATGTACAGCCAAGGCATGACTCACAGTGAGATCATTAGTGTGGACCCCGGGGGTACTGGCAAAGACAAAGACCACAGCCAGTCAGGGAAGTGCCTAGCAAAGTTGGCATTTGAGTCAACTCTAATCTCTACAGGATCTGAACTGGGGAAAGCCCAGGCTGCCTATGCTAAACAAGTCAAATATTGATGAACTTAAATGCTTTTTTTAAAAAATATTAAAAGCATTTTTATACAAATTTTAAAATAAGAGAAAAAATTGTAAAATAAAATAATTTTCCTTCTGTGTCCCACTGGGTTTTTCTCTTTTTTTCTTTTTTTTATTAGATATTTTCTTTATTTACATGCCATATGATATCTCCTTTCCCAGTTTCCCCTCCAAAAAGAAAAAGAAAAAATAAAAATAAAAATCAAAACAAAACAAACAAACAAACAAACAAAAATCCCCTATTCCCTCCCCCCTCCTCCTGCTCACGAAACCCACCCTCTCCCACCTCCTGGCCCTGGCATTCCTCTACACTGTGGCATAGAACCTTCACAGGGCCAAGGATCTCTCCTGCACTTGATGACCAACTAGGCCATCCTCTGGTGTTGCATGTATGCTATTGGTGCAGTGACAGGTAAGTGGATCAATGGAATAGAATTGAGGACTCAGAAATGAATCCACACACTTATAGTCACTTGATCTTTGACAAAGGAGCTAAAACAATCCAGTGGAAAAAAAGACAGCATTTTCAACAAATGGTGCTGTCTCAACTGGTGGTTAGCATGCAAAAGAATGCAAATCGATCCATTCCTATCTTCTTGTACAAAGCTCAAAGCCAAATGGATCAGGGACCTCAACATAAAGCCAGGTACATTGAAACTAATAGAAAAGAAAGTGAGGAAGAACCTCTAGCAAATAGGCACAAGGGAAATTTTCCTGAACAGGACGCCAATAGCTTCTGCTCTAAGATCAAGAATTGACAAATGGGATCTCATAAAGTTGTAAAGCTTCTGTAAGGCAAAGGACACTGTCAATAGGACAAAACAAAACGGCAACCAACACATTGGTTAAAGATATTACCAATCCTTATCTGATAGAGGGCTAATATTAGATTCCATAGAACCAAATAACCCTATTAAAAATGGGATACAGATAAACAAAGAATTCTCAACTGAGGAATACCAAATGGCTGAGAAGCACATAAAGAAATGTTCAACATCCTTAGTCATCAGGGAAATGCAAATCAAAACAACCCTGAGATTCCACCTCACACCAGTCAGAATGGCTAGGATCAAAAACTCAGGTATAGGCAGATGCTGGAGAGGTTGTAGAGAAAGAGGAGCACTCCTGCATTGCTGGTGGGATTGCAAGCTGGTACAATCACTCTGGAAATCAGAGTGGTGGTTCCTCCGGAAATTGGACATAGTACTACCAGAGGACCCAGCTATACCACACCTGGGCATATACCCAGAAGATGCTCCAACATGTAATAAGGACACATGCTCCACTATGTTCATAGCAGCCTAATTTATAATAGCCAGAAAGTGGAAAGAACTCAGATGTCCCTCAACAGAGGAATGGATACAGAAACTGTGGTACATCTAAACAGTGGAGTACTACTCAGCTCTTAAAAACAATGAATTTATGAAATTCTTAGGGGAATGGATGGATTTGAAGAATATAATCCTGAGTGAGGTAACCCAATCACAAAAGAACACACATGGTATGCATTCTCTGATAAGTGGATATTAGCCCAGAAGATCAGAATACACAAAGTACAATCCATAAACCTCAAGAAACTCAAGAAGAAGGAAGACCAAAGTGTGCATCCTTCATCCCTTCTTAAAAGGGGGAACAAAATACCCATGGAAGGAATTGCAGAGACAAACTATGGAGCAGAGACTGAAAAAAAGGACAACCTAGAGACTGCTTCACCTGGGAATCCTTCCCATAATCAATCATTAAATCCAGACATTATTGTGGATGCAGTAGTTTTTTTTTTTTCACCACACTTGTGTACTTTAATTACATGAGGATAGCATACAAGGACACACACTTGGAAATTTAAGCAACAGAATAACTGACCTTCTCGGTCATAGGAAGGGAATTTACACAAACCCTTCATGGAAGCGTCCCAGATTCTGGATTCCCACTACCCAGAGGCCCACTGTGTTCCTCTCCAGAGGTGGCATGCACTTAACTGGCATGTGATATGTAGCATAGAGCCACACTGCAAAACAGAGGGGCTGTCTATCACAGAAGCTACCTTTGAAAGAAGCTGCCTGCTCTTTCGCAGCAGACCCTGCTTCCAGGAGGCTGGTTAAGCCTCTTCACAGAGTAGCTTTCTGAATCAGTCCTCTTATTCCCCAGTCCCCGGCTGGCATGGAAGGTTCGGCTTCAGTTACAGAGGCTCTCAGTTCACCTCGATGAAGTTAGA
Organism: Montemys delectorum; assembly: GCA_019843815.1. Taxonomy (NCBI): domain Eukaryota; kingdom Metazoa; phylum Chordata; class Mammalia; order Rodentia; family Muridae; genus Montemys; species Montemys delectorum. Next base: position 36,405 of record JADRCD010204832.1, on the reverse strand, counting down.
CTTGCAGTGAGCAATGAACTCGGTCACAGGGTCATGCTCGCCCTCTGCCTTGATTGTGCCCGAGATGCTGTCATTTTCCAAGATGGGGAGGAAAAGTTGCACAAAGTCTGAGGTGTATGGAGGGGCGATGACATCCAGAACCTCAGCACAAAGTATCAGATGAGTGAGATGTTGGTGTCCAGCTTCTCCAGACATTTGCGGATGTAACTGACCACAGGAAGGACATAGCAGCGGCTCAGCAGGTGCACCATCCCTGTCCAGCAGGGTCTTTTTTCAACTTGAGCTGCTCCATTGCGTCTAGCTGGGAGTGCTCAGTCTCTAAAAGCTTAACAAGCAGCTGCAGAACCTGGGGGTGCAGGAGCTGATGGCAGGTGCTGATCTTATCCAACAAGGCCAGGTGAGCCAGAGTGTGATCGGTCTGTAGCTAGAAGTATCTTGGCTCCGACACAGTCCAGTCTACCCACTTGAGCACGCAATATACTGAGAAGCTCTGACAGTACCCGACTAATACAGAAGTAGAGGTTCACAGCCATCCATTGGACTGAGCACAGGGTCCCCAATGAAGGAGCTAGAGAAAGGACCCAAGAAGCTGAAGGGTTTGCAGCACCTTAGGACGAACAACAATATGAACTAAGTAGTACCCTCAGAGCTCCCAGGGAGTAAACCACGAACCAAGAAGTACACATGGTGGGACTCATGGCTCCAGCAGCCCATTGGGTTTTTCAAAGTGTGATGTTTCTCATCTGACAAGTCTTTGTCTATTACTCTGAGCTGCTGAGCTGAAGAGAGACAGACATTACTCAGCATAAAATAGGAGACTGCTCTAGCAACACATCTTTATTTCAAATGTCTTCTTTGTCCTCAATTTTAAAATAATGATACTATAAAAAGAATCTTAACATATTCATCTGCATTCTTCAAAGGTTTCACAGATCCAGAGAGAGGTATTTAGGTCCCTTTTATTCTTATAAGAAGGACATGGGCTAGAAGGAGTTCACAGCAGTGAAGGCAGCAAACAATTGCCTAAGTTTCTAATGCTTACAGTTGTGTATCTTCTTTTTAGGATTAAAGCATTTAGGTTTCTTCAAATTACTGTTTATTATACAAAAATCCACATCTCATAAAAAAGGCACTATCATTTTGTGTAAGTTCATTTCATCCAAAGCGCAACAAATGACAAGCTATTTTCTCTCATATTTTAGTATTTACAGTAATGCTTATATAAGGTGATAATTCCACAGTTAGCTAAAACGAATCAATTCAGTTAACTTTAAATCACTCCCCACAAGCTTACATGGAAAAGAATAAACGTGCTCTAATGGGAAATAAAAAAGATACTGAAGTTGAAGATTTCAGAAGATGGTAAGATCTGCGCTCATTTACACAATGGAATACTACTCAGCTATTCAGAATGAGGACATCCTCAGTTTTGCAGGCAAATGGATGGAACTAGAAAATATCATCCTGAGTGAGGTAATTCAGATCCAAAAGGACACGCATGGTATGTACTCACTAATAAGTAGATCTAATAAGTAGATATTAGCAAAAAAAAAAAATTGTGCTGAATACCCAAGATACAGTCCATAGAACTCAAAAAGATCAACAAGCTGAAGTGCCCAAGTGAGGAAGCCTCAGTCCCACTTGGGAGGGAGAAGAAAGCAATCTCAAGTGGGGAGGGAGGGAGGGACCTGGGAGGGAAACTGGATTGGGAGGCCAGAGAGGGGAACATGATCCATGGGCAGTTATTAGGAAGGGGAAAAAGACTGAAATCCTTGAAGGCCAGCAGAAAGAATGGAAACATGAAACCACAGAAGGTAGGAGGTTGGAGGACGCTCCAGAACACACCAGAGAACTAGGAGGTGAGAGACCCTCAGGACTCAAAGAAAGGGATCTTATATGAAATTACCTACACTGGGCAGAGGGAACTTGTAGAGCCCACCTCTAGCAGAAAGATAGGCCATCAAGTCAGATATGGGGTTGCCATCCTACAGTCAAAACTCTGACCTATAATTGTTCCTGTCTGAAAGAACTGCAGGGATGGAAATGGAGAGGAGCCTGAGGAAACAAAGGTCCATAGCTGGTCCAAATTGGATCCAGCTCAAGTGGAGGTCCCAACACCTGACACTATTAAGGAGGCTATGGAGCACTCACAAAAAGACCCAAAAAGCAGGTGATAGAGTCAAATGCAGACATTTGGACCCAACCAATGGACAGAAGCTGCTGACTGCTGTGGTTGAATTAGGGGAAAGCTGGAAGAAGATTAGGAGGAGGAAAACGCAGTAGGAGGACCAGGAATCTCAATTAATCTGGACTGATGAGATCTCTCAGACACTAGACCACCAACCAGGCCGCATACCAGCTGATATGAGGCCCCAACACATATACAGCAGAGGAGTGCTGCTGTATATGTGTTGTACCTAACCCTCAAAAGAGTGGAGGCCCCATGGAGTTTAGAGATCTGGTGGGGGGGTGAGGACAAGCTTGTGGAGATAGGGGGCCAGGGAGGAGGTATGGGATGGGGAAGGGTCAGAGGTGGACAGGGAGGGGAATAAAATCTGGAGTTTAAAATAGAAAAAAAAAGAAAAGAAAAACATAATGCTAATTTGTAAAAACACACAAAAAATGGTGTAACTAAAGCTATCAAAAGATTCAATATCAATTCCATAAATTTGAACACAAATCTTCATAGAACTGGAATAGAAAAATTTCAACTTCACACACACACACACACACACACACACTCATTAAAATAGTAAAATATGAAAACTCAGGATAATTAAAATAATCCTCAATAACCAAAGAACTGTTGGAAATATCAGCATCCCAGATTACAAGTTGTACTATAGAGTTATAATTAGAAGAATATTTTAGTATTGACATAAAAACAAACACATTGATGGATGCATTTGAGTTAAAGACACAGACATAAGGCCACCCACCTATGGTCACCTGATCTTTATTTAAAAAAAAAAAACAAACAAACTAGAAATACACACTGGAAAAACTAATATTTTCAAAAAAGGCGTTCCTCAAGCTGGATGACTGAATGCAGAATAAGAGAAGGCGAGTTGATCCATACTAACCACCCTGCACAAAACTCAGCTCCAAATAAGTCAACAATCTCAACATAAAACCACCTAGACTCCACCTGCTAGAAAAGAAAGTGGAAAGAGTCTTAAATTCAGTGGCAACAGAAAGGGCCTTCTGAGTAGAATACCAGTAGCACAGGCACTAAGAAAAACCATTAGCAAGCTGAGCTTCATGAAAATGGACAGAAGTGGCAGGGTAAGCTACCTCCATCTACACCTAGGAGAAACTGCTGATCCACAGCCCTCTCGGCCCCTTCCCCGAAATCGGAGAGCTTGCCTCATGGGAGTGCTCTAACCCAGAGACTCAGGTGGGTCCAGCCAGGAAGCATGGGCCTCAGAAGTGACAGGGTAGCCGGAGCAGGATCCTTTCTACCTCTGCCTACACCTAGGAGAGACTGCTGATCCACAGTCCTCTCTGCACCTTTCCTGCAAGTGGAGAGCCTGTCTCCAGGGTTTGTTCTGACCCCAGGATTTAGGAGGGACAACTGATCCACAGCCCACAGGTCTTACCAGAGGAGAGCTGATCTCAAAGCAGTGCTGACACTGGCTTACAGACTCACAGGAGGAACAAGATACAGCCAGAGACAGCAAGAACATCTAACAGCAGAGATCAACAGATGGTGAAAGGCAAACGCAAGAATCTTACCAACAGAAACCAAGACTACTTGGCTTCATCAGAACCTAGTACTCCCACCCCAGCAAGCGCTGGATATCCCAAAACACAGGAAAAGAAAGATTTAGATCTAAAATCATATCTGACGATGGTGATAGAGGAATTTAAGAAGAACATGAATAACTCCCTTAAAGAAATACAGGAGAACAAAGGTGAACAGTTTCAAGCACTTAAAGAGGAAACACAAAAATCCCTTAAAGAATTACAGGAAAGTACAACCAAACAGGTGAAGGTATTGAACAAAACCATCCAGGACTTAAAAATGGAAGTAGAAACAGTTAAGAAATTACAAAGAGAGACAACTCTGGAGATAGAAATCCTAGGAAAGAAGTCAGGAACCATTGATACAAGAATCACCAACAACATACAAGAGACAGACGAGAGATCTCAGGTGCAGAAATTAACATAGAAAACATTGACACAACAGTCAAAGAAAACACAAAATGCAAAAAGTTCCTAACCCAAAAACATCCAGGAAATCCAGGACACAATGAGAAGACCAAACCTAAGGATAATAGGTATAGAAGAGAGTGAAGACTTCTAACTTAAAGGCCAGTATATCTTCAACAAAATTAAAGAAGAAAACTACTCTAACCTAAAGAAAGAGAGGTCCATGAACATACAAGAAGCCTATAGAACTCCAAATAGACTGGACCAGAAAACAAATTCCTCCGGCCACATAATAGTCAAAACACCAAATGCACAAAACAAAGAAACAATATTAATAGCAGTAAGGGAAAAAGGTCAAGTATCATATAAAGGTAGACCTATCAGAGTTACACCAGACTTCTTGCCAGAGACTATGACAGCCAGAAGATCCGGGGATGATGTCATACAGACCCTAAGAGAACACAAATGCCAGCACAGGCTACTGTACCCAACAAAACTCTCAATTATCAAAGATGGAAAAACCAAAGTATTCCATGACAAAACCACATTTACATAATATACTTCCACAAATCCAGCCCTTCAAAGGGTAATAAATGGAAAACTTCAACAAAAGGAGGGAAATTACATCCTAGAAAAAGCAAAAAAGTAAACAAAACTAAAAGAAAATAGCCACATAAATAGAATTCCAACTCTAACAACAAAAATAACAGGAAGCAACAATAACCCTTCCTTAGTATCTATTAATATCAATGAACTCAATTCACCAATGAAAACACATAGACTATCAGACCATACAGGACCCAAAATTTTGTTGCATACAGAAAACCCACCTGAGTGACAAAGACAGACACTACCTCAGAATAAAAGGCTAGAAAACAGTTTTGAAAGCCAATGGTCCAAAGAAAAAAGCTGGAGTAGCCATTCTAATATCGAACAAAATTGACTTTCACCCTAAAGTGATCAGAAAAAGATAAGGAGGGACACTTCATACTCATCAAGGTATGATCTTCCAAGATAAATCCTCCATTCTAAACCTCTACTCTCCAAATGCAAGGGCATCTACATTCATATAAGAAACATTACTAAAGCTCAAAGCACACATTGCACCATACACAATAATAGTGGAAGATTTCAACACCCTACTCTCTCCAATGGACAGATCATGGAAAACAAAGATACAGTGAGACTAAAAGAAGTTATGAAACAGATGGATTTAACAGATATCTATAGAACTTTTTATCCTAAAACTAAAGGGTATACCCTTCACCAAAATTGACCATATAATTGGTTACAAATCAGGTCTCAACAGATACAAGTAGATTGAAATAATACCTTGTATCCTATCAGATCACCATGGACTAACCCTGCTCCTCAATAACAACATAAACAATAGAATGCCCACATACATGTGGAAGCTTAACACCACTCTACTCAATGATAACTTGGTCAAGGAAGAATTAAAGAAAGAAATTAAAGACTTTCTAGAGTTTAATGAAAATGAAGCTACAACATACCCAAACTTATGGGACACAATGAAAGCAGTCCTAAGAGGAAAACTAATAGCTTTTAGTGCCTCCAAAAAGAAACTGGAGAGAGCATATACCGGCATTTGATAGCACATCTGAAAGCTCTAGAACAAAAAGAAGCAAATTCACCCAAGAGGAGTCAAAGGCAGGAAATAATCAAACTCAGGGCTGAAATCAACCAAATAGAAACAAAAAGAACTATAGAAAGAATCAACCAAACCAGGATCTGGTTCTTTGAGAAAATCAACAAAATAGATAAACCCTTAGCCAGACTAACTAGAGGGTCCAGAGACAGTATCCTAATTAACAAGATCAGAAATGAAAAGGGAGAAATAACAACAGACACTGAGGAAATCCAAAAAATCATGAGATCCTTCTATAAAAGCCTATGCTCAACAAAAGTGGAAAACATGGATAAATGGACAATTTTCTATACAGATACCAGGTACCAAAGTTAAATCACAATCAGATAAACGATCTAAACAGTCCCATTTCTGCTCATGAAATATAAACAGTCATTAATAGTCTCTCAACCAAAAAAAGCCCAGGACCAGATAGGTTTAGTGCAGAGTTTTATCAGAATTCAAAGAAGTCGGATATCTTCAAAGACGACCTAATACCAATACTACTCAAAGTATTCCACAAAGTAGAAACAGAAGGTACTCTATCCAATTCTTTCTATGAAGCCACAATCACTCTTACAGCTAAACCACAGAAAGACCTAACAAAGAAAGAAAACTTAAGACTCATTTCCCTTATGAATATCAATGCAAAAATACTCAATAAAATTCTTGCAAACTGAATCCAAGAGCACATCAAAACAATCATTCATCATGATCAACTATGCTTCATCCCTGGGATGCAGGGATGGTTCAATGTACAGAAATCCTTCAACGTAATTGACTATAAAAACAAACTCAAAGGAAGAAAATCCATATGATCATCGTATTAGATGCTGAGACAGCATTTGACAAAAATCCAACATCACTTCATGATAAAAGTCTTGGAAAGATCAGGAATTCAAGGCTCATACTTAAACATAGTAAGAGCAATATACAGCAAACCAGTAGTAAACATCAAACTAAATAGAGAGAAACTTGAAGCAATCCCACTAAAATCAGGGACTAGGCAAGGCTGCCCACTCTCTCCCTACTTGTTCAATATTGTACTAGAAGTCCTAGCCAGAGCAATTAGACAAAAAAAGGAGGTCAAAGGGATACAAACTGGAAAGGAAGAAGTCAAATTATCACTATGATGATATGATAGTATACTTAAGTGACCCCAAAAATTCCACCAGAGAGCTTCTAAACCTGATAAACAACTTCAGCAAAGTAGCTGGATATAAAATTAACTTAAGTAAATCAGTGGCCTTCCTCTACACAAAGGATAAACAGGCAGAGAAATTAGGGAAACAACACCCTTCATAATAGTCACAAATAATATAAAATAAATTGGTGTGTCCCTAACTTATAAAGTAAAAGATCTATTTGACAAGAACTTCAAGTCTCTGAAGAAGGAAGTTGAAGAAGATCTCAGAAGATGGAAAGATCTCCCATGCTCGTGGATTGGCAGGATTAGTATAGTAAAAACGACCATTTTGCCAAAAGCAATCTACAGATTCAATGCAATCTCCATAAAAATTCCAACTCAATTCTTCACAGACTTAGAAAGAGCAATTTGTAAATTCATCTGGAATAACAAAAAACCCAGGATAGCCAAAACTATTCTCAACAATAAAGGAACCTCTGGTGGAGTTTCCATCCTGGACCTAAGCTGTACTACAGAGCAATTGTCATAAAAACTGCATGGTACTGGTACAGTGACAGGCAGGTAGATCGATGGAATAGAATTGAAGACCCAGAAATGAACCCACACACCGAGATGGCCATCTGATCTTTGACAAAGGAACTAAAACCATCCAGTGGAAAAGAAACAGCATTTTCAACAAATGGTGCTGGCTTAACTGGCAGTTAGCATGTAGAAGAATGCAAAATGATCCATTTCTATCTCCTAGTACAAAGTTCAAGTCCAAGTGGATCAAGGACCTCCACATCAAACCAGATACATTGAAACTAATAGAAAAGAAAGTGGGGAAGAGCCTCGAGCACATGGGCACAGGGGAAATTTTTCTGAACAGAACACCAAAAGCTTATGCTCTAAGATCAAGAATTGACAAATGGGACCTCAGAAAATTGCAAAGTTTCTATAAGGCAAAAGATACTGTTAATAGGGCAAGACTGCAAACAAAAAATTTGGAAAAGATCTTTACCAATCCTATATCTAATAGAGGGCTAATATCCAGTGTATACAAAGAACTCAAGAAGTTAGACTCCAGAGAACCAAATAATCCTATTAAAAATGGGGTACAGAGCTAAACAAAGAATTCTCAACTGAGGAATACCAAATGGCTGAGAGGCACCTAAAGAAATGTTCAACATTCTTAATCATCAGGGAAATGCAAATCAAAACAACCCTGAGATTCCACCTCAAACAAGTCAGAATGGCTAAGATCAAAACTCATGTGACAGCAGATACAGGAGAGGTTGTGGAGAAAGAGGAGCACTCCTTCATTGTTGGTGGGATTGCAAGCTGGTACAATCACTCTGGAAATCAGAGTGGTGGTTCCTCCGGAAATTGGACATAGTACTACTAGAGGACCCAGCTATACCACTCCTGGGCATATACCCAGAAGATGCTCCAACATGTAATAAGGACACATGCTCCACTATGTTCATAGCAGCCTAATTTATAATAGCCAGAAGCTGGAAACAACCCAGATGTTCCTCAATAGAGGAATGGATACAGCAAATGTAGTACATCTAAACAGTGGAGTACTACTCAGCTATTAAAATCAATGAAATTATGAAATTCTTAGGGAAATGGATAGATCTGAAGACTATTATCCTCAGCAATGTAACCCAATCACAAAAGAACACACATGATATGCACTCTCTGATAAGTGGATACTAGCCCAGATGATTGAAATACACAAAGTAAAATCCATAAACCTCAAGAAATTCAAGAAGAAGGAAGACCAAAGTGTGCATTCTTCGTTCCTTCTTAAAAGGGGGGACAAAATACCCATGGAAGGAAATGCAGAGACAAACTATGGAGCTGAGACTGAAGGAAGGACAATCCAGAGACTGCTCCACCTGTGAATCCTTTCAATATCCAATCATTAAATCCAGACACTATTGTGGATGCCAGCAAGAGCTGGATGACAGGAGCCTGATATAGGTGGCTCCGGAGAGGCTCGGACTGTACTTGCCTAATATAGAAGTAGAGACACTCACAACCATCCATTGGACTGAACATAGGGTTCCCAATGAAGGACCTAGTGAAAGGACCCTAGGAGCTGAAGGATCTGCAGCCCCTTAGGATGAACAACAATATGAACTAACTAGTACCCTCAGAGCTCCCAGGGACTAAAACTCCAACCAAAGAATACACATGGGGGGACTCATGGCTCCAGCAGCATGTGTATAGCATAGAATGGTCAAATTGGTCATCAATGGGAGGAGAGGCCCTTGGCCCTGTGAAGGTTCTATGCCCCAGTGTAGGGTAATGCCAGGATCAGTAAGCAGGAGAGGGTGGGTTGGTGAGCAGCGGGAGTGGGGAGGGAGTAGGTGTTTGTTTTATTTTTGTTTTTGTTATTTTATTTTATTTATTTTTTTGGGAGGGGAACCTGGGAAAGGAGATATCATATGACATATAAATAAAGAAAACATCTAATAAAAAGTAACAACAACAACAACAACAACAACAACAACAACAAAGAAAATGGAAAGCTTCTTTATGCCAAAAAACACCATCAGTCAGACAAAGTCACAGGCTAAAGAAAGCAGACAGATTTTATCAACTATATATCTGATAGACAAAGTAGCATGAAGGGGGAATACAAGAAGAGACAGCTAAAACTAAGGCCCCTTTTAAGGGTCACACAGAATTCTAATACAATAGAAACATGCTAATATATATACATATATGAAGAAGATCTAAATGGAATCAAGAAATAGCACGAAAGATGGAGTACCAACTAGATATCATTCATCACCAAATAGAGCCTCCAGTTCTGGATTTATTACATTTAATCAAGTTTTTGTTCAAAGTGGCCCCATGGGAACCTAGAAAATAACTCAGGCTCTTGACAAGGATGTTGGTTGCTCTCTACAACTGAAGGTAAGACCTTATTAATGAAGACAACATCTAAACAACTAACAAATCATGGAGTAGTTAATTGGCATTCTAGCTAGAGTCTTCACCTCAATGACTCAGGCTCTAAGATAATTGATGAATGAGAACTCATGAAATTACAAAGCTACTGTAAGGCAAAGGACACTTTGACAAACAAAATGACAGCCTGGTACATTTTGGGAAAGGATCTTCACCAACCCTAAATCTGACAGAAGACTGTTGTCTAAAATGTACAAGGAACTTAGAAGTTAGACTCCAACCACCAGAATAACCCAGTTTTGCAAATTGAGTACAGCGCTAAACATATAGTTCTCAACAAAAGAATCTCGAATGGCTGAGAAGCACTTAAAATCTTTAGTCATTAGGGGAATGTGAATCAAAACAACTCTGAGATTCCATCTTATTTCCATCAGAATTGCTAAGATCAATAACTCAAGAGATAGTACATGCTGAGGAGGATACAGAATAAGGAGAACACTCCTCCATTGATGGGGAAGTGCAAACTTGTATAAGCACTCTGTATATCATTCTTGTGGTTTCTCAGAACACTGGGAATAGTTCTACATTAAGACCTGCTCCTGGGTATATTCCCAAAAGATGCCCCACTATACCACAGAGATACTTGCTCAACTATGTTCATAGGAGCTTTGTTCATAATAGTCAGAAACTGGACAAAAAACCTAGATGTCCCTTAACTAAAGAATGACTAAAGGAAATGTGGCACATCTACACAATGAAATACTCTACAGCTATTAAAAACAAAGACACTGTGAATTTTGAAGGCAAATGGATGAATCATATCATTCTGAGTGAGGTAACCCAGACTAAAAAGGACATGCATTTTATGTACTCATAAATGGATATTAGCCATAAAATACAGGATATCTATGCCATACTCCACAGATCCAAAGAAGGTAAACAAGAAGGAAGGCCCAAGAAAGAATGCTAGAATCTCACTCAGACAGGAGGAATAAAATAGTGATTGGAAACATGTGGAGGGATAGAACTTGATGGGAGAGGGGATGGAGCTATAGGGACACCAAACTTCCCACAAAACTTTCATTCCAAATATCTCCTGCCACAAGAAATATAGGGACAGGGGACGGAGCAGATACTGAGGTAATGGCCAAGAAATAACTGTCCCAAATAAAGAACCATCCCACATAAAAGAAACAATCCTTCACACTATTAATAGCACTCTGTTAGGCTTGCAGACAAAAAGCCCAGCATGGCTGTCCTCTGAGAGGCTTCACCCAGCTGCTGACTCAGACAGATGCAGAGGACCACAGCCAAACAGTGAATATAGCTTCGGGACTCTTATGAAAGAATAGGGGGAAGGATTGAGGGCCCCAAAGTGGTAGAAACTCCACAGGAAGACCAACAGAGTCAACTAATCTGGACTCTGAGGCTCTCAGAGACTGAGTCACCAAGCAAAGAGGACACATGGGCTGAACCTGGCCTCCCCACACATATTTATCACATGTGCAGCATGGTCTTCATGTGGGTCCGAACAACTGGAGCTAGGGCTATCCCTAAAGTTGTTGCCTATCTATAGAATCCGTTTCCCTAACTTGACTGTCTTGTCTAGCCTCAGTGGGTGAAGTGCCTTTTTCTACAGGGACTTGATGTGTCAGGGTGAGGGGATACCCAGGAGGGCCTCTACCGTCTCAGAGGAGAAGGGGAGGAGGATGAGGAGTGATTGTGGGAGGCATACAGCAATTGGATGTAAAATGAACAAACAAATAAAACTAATGAAAATTAGGTTAAAATAATCAATTGTGAAGCTTTTGAAGAGAGATGGTAATAACACTGACATGCTTTGAAGAATGTATGGTATTCCTGAAAGGTTACTTAAGCCTTTATGCTGTTATATGATAGAAGGACTAGTGATTATCAACAGAGATGGTGTACTGGCTAGTTTTGTGTGTCAACTTGACACAGGCTAGAGTTATCACAGAGAAGGGAGTTTCAGTTGGGGAAGTGCCTCCATGAGACCCAGCTGTGGGACATTTTCTCAGTGATCAAGGGGGTAGAGCCCCTTGTGGGTGGTGCCATCCCTGGGCTGCAAGTCTTGGGCTCTATAAGAGAGCAGACTGAGCAAGCCAGGAAAAGCAAGCCAGTAAGGAACATCCCTCCATGGCCTCTGCATCAGCTCCTGCTTCCTGATCTGCTTGAGTTCCAGTCCTGACTTCCTCTGGTAATCAACAGCCATGTAGAAGTAAGCTGAATAAACCCTTTCCTCCCCAACTTGCTTCTTGGTCATGATGTTTGTGCAGGAATAAAAACCCTGACTAAAACAGATGGTATAAGGCTAACCAGAGCCCACTCCTGGGTTTGAAACACATCAAATCTACCCTGTAGTAAAAATTACACCAATCCCTGTGTGTTGCTTGAAATCCCACTAATCCCTACTCTTGAAAATTCTACTGCTCTCACGAGAAACCCTCTGGAAAGCTTGCCTTCTGCTCAGTACTCTGTTGCTGCTTTCCCTAGCAGAGGCAGCCACCTCTTGTGATTTTCCCAATAAATCTCTTTTGTGAAGTTTGAAGAGTTCTGTGACTTTAAAGTATTCTTTGATCCTGACTGGAGGATATCTTATTCAGAGCTGTAACACTAGCATTGGATGAGCCTTCCCGACTCAGAGCTGCAACACCTTCACTGGGGATGCCTTTCCTCTCAAAGCTGTAACATTTAACTGGGGGTTTGCTAATTCTGGAACCTTGGAGACTTTCTCTTAATTAACTCAACCTGAATCAAAGTTGTGTGTTTCAAACCTGATCTTGGAGTGCTTGTATCCTTTCAAGTGCTTTTTGGAGTCTGCAAAAGTGTTATTCTATTAAATAGAATTTATGAAAATATTGTACTTATTATCCATTCATTTTTTATTAAAGGAGATTATTTATGATAACTTAAAAATAACTTTTCACTACTGGAGAAATCAGAGAGTGGTTAAGACATGTAATGATTATGTAGATAGATGATCTCAACTCAGTTCCCAGCTCCCATACTGAATGGCTCCCAAAGGCCTACAATTCAAGCTTCAAGGGATGCAATGTGCTTTTGTGGACTATATGGGTATCTGCACATATATAGCACGCTATACCACACACACACACACACACACACACACACACACACACACACACACACACACACACAGGACCAAGCCAGCTCAGTCACTCAACAGAGTCTCAAGAGAGGGAGTGAGGATCAAAAAAATTACTGATTCTCTCTTGTTCTTTGGATTTCCATTTTATTCACACTAGTTTCTCTTGCTTACAGATGTGTCAGAAGCACACTACACTGATTAGGAGACCACCCTCTATTATTGTAATATTTTTTCCTACTTTTATTTTATGTATTATGTTCCAGTTGTTGCCTTTCTTCCCTCTTCCAGCTCCCACAGTTCTTCATCCTGCTCCTCCTACCCCTCAAACTTTGTGAGGATGCCCCCACCCACAAGTCCTCCACTTCTCTGGGGCCTCAAGTCTCTCCAGGATTAGTCCTATCTTCTCCCACTGATGCCTGACTAGGAAGACCTCTGCTGTATTTGTGCCAAGGGCCTGAGACTGGCCTGTGTATACTCCTGGTTGGTGGCTGAGTCTCTGAAAACTTCCTGGAGTCTGGGTTAGTTGAGAATGTTGGCCTTCCTATGAGGTCACTCTCCCCTTCGGCTTCTTCTATTCTTCCTCTAATTCAACCATAGTGTTCCCTGACTTCAGTTCAATGTTTGGGTTTGAGTATCTGTGTCTGTCTCACTCAACTTTCAGTGAGGCCTCTCAGAAGATAGCCATGCCAGGCTCCTGTCTGTAAGCACACCATAACATCAGTAATAGTGTCAGGATTTGGTGCCCTCACATGAGATGGATCTCAAGTTGTTAGGTCAGTCATTAGACCACATTTCCTCAGTCTTTTCTCCATTTTTGGCCTTGCAGTCCTTTTAGAAAAGAACAGTTCTGGATTAGAAAATTTGACTGTGGGTTAGAAGCCCTGTCCCCCTGCTTGAAGCCCTGTCTATCTACTGGAGGTGAACTCTTCCAGTTCTTATTCCCCAATGTTGGACATTTTGGCTAAGGTCACCCCCAATAACTCCTGAGAGAGTCTTACTTCCTTGGTCTCTGGTACTTTCTAGAGGGTCCCCCTCTTCCCACTCCCCGGGGCTATTCTGTTTTTGTTTGTTTGTTGTTTGTTTTGTTTTTCCATATGTTGGAAATTGCTCTTTCCATGTCTTTGAAGAACTGTGTTGAAATTTTGATGGAGATTGCATTGAATCTGTAGATTGCTTTTGGTAGGATGGTCATTTTCATTATATTAATCATACCAATTCATGAGAATGGGAGATCTTCAGGCACTGTCGGAGCCTCTCAGGAGACAGTTATACCAGGCTCCTGTCATCCAGCACTTGTTGGCATCCATAATAGTGTCTGGATTTGATGATTGACTATGGGAAGGATTCCCAGGTGGAGCAGTCTCTGGATTGTCCTTGTGTTACAGATCTTTCCCTTGTTTGGTTATAGTTATACCAAGACATTTCATACTACTTGTGGTTATTGTGAAGGGTGTTGTATCCCTAATTTTTTTCTCAGTCTGTCTTATCACTTGTATATAGAAAGACTACTCATTTGTTTGAGTTAATTTTATATTCTGCCACTTTTCTGTAGTTGTATATCAGGTATAGGAAGTCTATGGTGGAATTCTTGGGGTCACTTATATATACTATCATGTCATCTGCAAATAGTGATGCTTTGACTTCTTCCTTTCCAATATATATCCACCTTTTAAATCAAACCAACAATTCAATTTTGTGAAGTTTTACAAATATGAAGATTAGACTTCACAAACATTTCATTTGTTTGCATCACTATCATTAATTGAGACTATTTGTGTTAAGGATACTAAATGTGTTTGGTAAGAATATTTACATATTTGATAACCACATAAAATACCCACTTTATATTTACTCATTATTAATTTATGAATATAATATTAAGTATAAAATAATAGCCATTTATAATTGTCAAGTGTTTGTATTACTTACTTAAATGCTGTCTACTTTTTAAGAATAGATTTTCCTCAAATCCCATTTATTTTTGATATTTCCCCTGATAAATAAGTAATGCTGTTTTTGACATCTCATTAACAGCATTTTCACTAGTAAATGTATCCTTCCTTTTAGTTCTTTGAGATTAATTCATTATTTAATGACAGTTATAGTAGAAATGTTATTCTTTCTATTGCAAAATGTAATCAAAGTAAATAGTTTCAATACTGTATAGAGTTGTTACTTATGTGAACTTCATTTTTCTCTAATTATTTGTGGACATTGTATCTTATTAAATAAGAACATCATTTTATTTATGTTTATCACTGACTTCTTTTTCACAGTTTTTCTTCATTTTATATATGATGTGCTATAGTAAGGCATTCTCATATGGTTTCTCATCTCTACTCAAATCTGTCCACATTTATGTAATGAGAAAGTTCTGGGCTCTGCAACACTTCTACCTGGATGGAACCCACCCAGAACTGGCCTTAAAGTAGTAGAAATGTGAACATGATTGTGATGGTTTGTATATGCTGGGCTCAGGGAGTGGCACTATTTGAAGGTATGGTCATGTTGGAGTTAGGTGTGGTCTTGTTGGAGTAGGTGTGTCACTGTGGGTATGGGCTTTAAGACCCTCATCTTAGCTGCCTGAAAGCCAGTATTCTGCTAGCAGTCTTCAGGTGAAGATGTAGAACTATACACCATGCCTGCCTGGATGCTATCATGTTCCCACTTTGATGATAACGGAATGAACCTCTGAACCTATAAGCTAGTCCCCATTAAATATTGTCCTGTTAAGAGTTGCCTTGGTCATGGTGTCTCTTCACAACAGTAATACTGAATAAGACTCAATAAGGCAGAATTTGGTGCCAGGGACTGGATTATTGCTATGATAGGCCTGACTATACATTTTTGTTTTGTTTGTTTTGTTGTATTTTTGGAAGAATACAGATTCGGGAACTTTGGTTAAGAAAAGCATCGGAATGTTTATATGGGACTTAAAGGGCTATCTTAGAAAGAATATGGAAGATTCCGTTGTTGTGAGTGATTGGAAATGTGCTGACCTGTTTTCATTGGAGAAGAATTTCAGAATACGGCCCAGAGACTGCTTTTGTATTATTTTGGTGAAGATTGTGGATGCTTTTTTCCGTTGTTCTAAGAATTTAACAGAGGCTAAGGTAAGAGGTTTAGATTCACTGCTTTGAAAAAGGAAGTCTCAAAACAGCCTGGTGTAAATTCTGTTGTGTGGTTACTAAAGTTCACTCTTATGAAGAGCATTTTAACAAAAAGGAGCAAGTTGAGAAAGGAAAAATATAAAATATATGATTGGAGAATTAAAGGGGCACTAGGAAGTGAAATGGAGCTAAATCCTGTGTTCAAGGGTAATGAAATGAATTAAGGGAGTAGTGACCTTGAGGCAAGATCCCACCTGGCAAAGTTTAGGTCCAGGCATGGTAGTACAAACATATAATCCCAGGAGGCAAAGAAAAGCAGATCTTTGAGTTGAAGTCCAACCTAGAACAGAGAAATTTCAGAGTGAAGAAAAACTTAAATCCCAGTTTGGTAGATCATTCATTTAATCCCAGTGCTTAGAAGACAGTAGCAAAGAAAATAATTTTATGGTTTGAGGTCAACACAACATGAGAACTAAGTGTTTTAAAGGATTGCAACCTTAGGCAAATTGTGAACCACTTTTTTAGATAGTATAGAAAGTGCCATATTTAAAAAAGTGGGGATACTGAACAATCCTGTCTCAACTCTGATTGTAATGCTGTAATGCAATTGTAGGCAGTGCCCGAGAAGCTACAGGTACAGGAGGACTTTCTGAATAAGACTCAATATGCTCAGGAGCTAAGACAAACCATTGACAAATAGTAACACACCTACGTGTACACACACACATCTTTTGTTTGTCAAAGGAAACAATTGAGTAAAGGAAGAGGGAGCTCACAGAGTAAGAGAGAATCTTTTCTATGCATTGATCAAGGGTTAATATATAGAATATATAGATAACAACAAAAACAAAAAACAAAATAAGTAATAAAGAAGACAAACTCTCTGATTTTAAAGGGAGGGTTGTATATATATGAATAGACAATTCTCAAATAAAAACAACTAAGAAGATTTTTCTCTCCGGTGATTTTCTAAGACAGGAAAAGCCCAGAAGCACAGACCTCAGAAGTGTCAGGGAAGCTGGGACAGGATCCTTTTTCTTTTTTTCCTTTTTTTTATGAAATATTTTCTTTATTTACATGTCATATGATATCTCTTTTCCCAGTTTCCCCTCCCCCCCCAAAAAAAAGAAAAAGTAAAATAAAATAAAATAAATCAAAAACAAAAACAAAAAAACCCTGTTCCCTCCCCCTTCCCCTCCCCCTGCTCACAAACCCACCCTCTCCTGCTTCCTGGCCCTGGCATTCCCCTACACTGGGGCATAGAACCTTCACAGGGCTAAGGGTCTCTCCTCCCACTAACTACCAACTTGGCCATCCTCTGCTATATATGCTGCTGGAGCCATGGGTCCCTCCATGTGTACTCTTTGGTTGGTAGTTTAGTCCTTGGGAGCTCTGAGGGTAGTAGTTAGCTCATATTGTTGTTCCTCCTAAGGGGCTCCAAACCCTTCAGCTCCTTGGGTCCTTTCTCCAGCTCCTTCATTGGGGACCCTGTGCTCAGTCCAATGGATGGCTATGAGCCTCTACTTCTGTATTAGTCAGATATTGGTAAAGCCTCTCAGGAGACACCTATATCAGGCTCCTGTCAGCCAGCACTTGCTGGCATCCAGAATAGTGTTTGGATTTGATGATTGAATATGGGAAGGATTCCCAGGTGGAGCATGTCCATTTGGACTATTTAATATTATTTTACATGTTCAGGAGAGGAATCTTTATTCAAAGTAGATGTTATAATTAATTATTCTTAAAATGGTTTTATTTATATTTTGTAGTTTGTTATCTCTGTTTGAATATCTCCACAGCAGCTTGCATAATAATATTTTTTTAGTTCAAAATAATTACAGAGGAGACAGCACCCCACCTGGATATTTCTCATCAGCAAAAGAGGCTTTAGTACTAGGAATAGAATTGAAAAATGTGTGGTATTTCATTTATGATTTAGTATATATTTGCTCACATCACATTATTGTATAAGTTTGGTTATTTTTCTTTACTTTTGTGAAGCAAGAAAAATGATAGGAAATGAAATGCAATTATTGAGTTCATATTTTTGCTTTTTTTGTAAGCAGATATATTTCCAACAATGTAATGTTGTTCAAAAAAACTAATAAAAATGCAATGATAAACTTACTGTAAACATTCAATTTGAAATAGCAAGGAAAAGAAAAATATAGGGACATTCATGCTGCTGATTGTGGAGTTTAACACTAGATGGTGCACTGAGTCTAGGAATTTGCAACACAAACTGAGTAGTTTTGTAGAAGTAGAGTCATATTGTTTTAGTTTAATGAAACATTTATTTTGAAAGGTAGCTATTTCTCATTATACACTTCTATTGCTTTTACTATGATACAGCAATGGTCTGATTAATACAATGTTGCACACTAAAAAACACTGAAAGGATCATCACTTCTTACATGTTTCATATGTACACGTTACTAATCAGCCAACATATGTCACTTCATCAGAATGGTCACTATTAATGCACAGTAAACATTTTTGTTTGTTATGAAATCACATTTACAAGAAGATACAATAATAGTTCTCTACTTTAAACACTAGCTACCAGAAGTCATCTATTTACAAAACTATATTAATTAAAATACACAATCAAATCATTCCTCTACATGATAGATTTAAATGGGAGGTAGTTTTAATTAATTGGACCTTTTTTTTTTTTTCTACAAATTCGAATTCAACCTTCTGTTTTCTGGGATAAAACTAAGAATTACAAAATTTTCTCAGAAAAAAATGTTGTTATATGAATAAGTAAGCAATAAATTTTAAATAAGTTGTATGTCATCAGTGACATTGACAGAACCCTGAGAGCGTAAGGTGTGTTTGCAGAAATAGAAATTAGATGAATCTTGTATTTTACAAGGATCTTTTCTCAGTATTTATGATGTTCTTTATTTTGAACAGGCAGATTATAAATGTATTGTGTTCACATTGTAGCTACTTCAAGGAGATAATCTTTCTATTGTTAAAACTCTTTGATAAACCAAATAAAATAGGACATGAGCACACCCATTTCAAGGTTTTAGAAGGTTCACAGAACATAGTTATTATTTTGAAAAGTTTGGATGAACAGAGAGTCACAATTTCTGTGCTATAGAGAATACCAATGTGATTTTATAAACTTTCCATTAAATTTTTTGTGTAAAAAATTCAATTCAAGCAACAGGCAAGAAACATTATAACTACATGATAACTATTCTCAAACACTGCCCATTGGGCATATATGGAGATAACGAAGAAGCAAGTAATTGTTATATGAGGCAGAGATGATGCTCATCTACAAAATCCTATGTTTTACCTCATAGTGGTCCAAATCATGTTTAGAATAACATTAGTGGTGAAGACATAGTCACTGTTAAAAACCCACAGAAATATGGGAATAGGCTAAATTCATCTGAAATAAGGCCCCAAACTCCTCAGTGATTGTCTTCCCATTATGAAATCTGACTCACAGGATGGCTGCACATTGGGCATCACTGTGGGTCCGGTACAGTGATGACAGGAATTAATTGAAAACCTTCATAGGACCGTATATTAAAATTGATACAATTGGTTTTCTGTCAGAGACAGGATAGTACACTGTAGCTCTGCCTAGTTTCAATCTCATTGTGATCCTCCTGCCTCAGCCTCACATGTATAATCATTAACCATCATGCTTGGCTTCTTAAATTGTTATTTTGTTCTTCTGTGTACTTCTTCATCACAAATCATACATAATTTTCAGCAGAATTCAATTTCTCTAGAAATTTTCTATTATTAACTTATCTGGTTGAGTGTCAGTCTCTAAAATGGATTCCTATTTAACTTTGATTTTTCTTTTTAATCTATAAATGAAGGCCTTTTGTTTGTAAAAGATGTGCAAGGCCAAGTGCATCTATGAGAAGGGAGATCTGTATCTTGGAAGAAAAACAATGGTAGGTTAAGATCAAAGACTTATACCTTGCTGTGTAAGGAGGCCATGCCACTTCAATCATAATAGACTATCCATATAGTTCTACTGAGATCTGTATGAGGGCTTAGGAATGAGACATGAGCACATTAAATATCTTTCTAGCCTTCATCTCAACACTTCCATGATCTCTCTTAGCACATAGATGAAAATGATGATTTTGGAGTTTGTACAAAAATTTAGAAGATGTTGTTGTGTCAAATGAATAATAGCTTTGAGAGGAGGGGAAAATAGATCTTGATTCCAGAATACTAATTCTAAATATAGATGAAAATAGCTAATTCTAAATATAGCTAAAATAGCTGCTATATCAAAGGATGTCATGGATTTTTCTTTAATTCTGGAGTTGAACAAGAAAAGAAAATCTGCTCCAACTTGAAATGAATGAGTCCAGACCCCCCCCCCCCAAAATAGCATAGAGACCAACTAAAATCCTTTAGGGATTGTTACTGCACTCAGTGGCATTAGTAAAACTTTGATGAGAATTTTAAACGATTAAGGATAAAAAGTGTGATGGGGCCACCATTGATTTTAACTTTTGCTGTTTTTTTTTTCCTCTGTAAACTTGAATGGTTTTTATTTGACTCAAATTATTTCCCCTGGGTTGTATTATTCTAAGAGAAAAGATTGTCATTAACCTATGACAAAATCTTTAACTTACCATTCATTATTCTAAAAAATCATGAATTTTTTACCTTCTGAAATATCTTTTATACACTGTGAGTTGCAAAAGTCATTTCATGAATTTATATGTATTCATGTCTCAAACTCATTTAATTATCTTTGGAACAATCTAATCTCCTCAGAGATAGAAAGTATAATATTTTTTTTATTTTGATTGTACAATTTATCATATACCATGGAGAACATAAACAAATGAATAAGAAGTACTAGTTAATATTTTACTATAAATGGTTGTTCAAATAAATAAGAATAATCCTTCTTATTTCTTCCACAGTTGTTGAAAAGTATACATTGATCCTTTGAATAATGTATTTAGAGCAAGAAAATTTGAGGTTTCACCATATTACATTAAGCTTGCAAAAACTGCTGCTTATATTATTTAACTATACATAAGTCAAGATTAGGGTGATACAATACAGTTTTAAACTCAGATAAGCTCCATTATTGAATCAAACTAATTAGAAGATTGTTAAATTGTATAAAATCATATGAAATTTGATATTCTCATGGGCTTTAAATAAGAAAAGTAGACGTAGGTGCAGAATAGATATTCTTTTCATTGCAGCCTTAAGTCTCTGAAAGCCACTTCATCACAGAACAAAGCCAAAATCATCATCCTACCATACGAATTTCACCAAAGTATATGATGAATTAAAGAGCACCTTTCCCATAACTTTGTTTAATTATAATTACATGTTTCAACCCAAGCAATGTGACACTGTAAGTAGAAATTTGCAAAGTAGCAGACAGAAAATAAGGAAAATCTCCTGAAGAACAGAACTCTATCTTACCAAATTACTTAAACTTCCTTTGTATTCTAAATTGAGGTGTATGAAATTTAAAGTTTGGTGACTTGTATGTTTTTTTTCTTCTTAGCTTCATGTCACTCTTTTATTTTCTTCCTCTCAGTTTTGACATTTTTAAATAGCTGCTATAAACTTCAAGTTTTGGAAATTACATTAGAATAGAGATAGATAAATTTCACTTTTACTTTATTCTTCAGATAATGGGTGGGAGAAAATTATGATTTTTTGTTTTGTTTTGTTTTGTTTTACAAAAAGTATTAAAATCATTTCTAAGTCTGACATTATCCCTTATTTATGTATTATACACATATTGTTGATTCTTAGAGTAGTCTTTGCTCTTCTCTAGCTGGCTGAGTTTAAGCTTTTTTCATGATTTTCCATGTTTTTCTCTGTCTTCCTATTGGGGTAATTTTAGAACAATATTTATCATTTTATACTAGTGATTTGATATTTGTTGTTATTTTATCAAACTACGGTTAAAGAAATTGCTGATGTCCTCTATTATTTAATGAGTTGTTCATATTATCCAAATATGAAATTTTAAATTTTAGCCAACATTTGTACAATTAATATCTAGTCTTCTATCTTACAATAAGATATACTGTGGATATTGGTATACAGATGTTTTACAACATGAAATTAATGTCAAAGAAAATGATTGGTTGACCAATTTGTCTTAGTCAAGGTTTCTATTCCTGCACATACATCATGACCAAGAAGCAAATTAAGCAAATTGGGGAGGAAAGGGTTTATTCAGCTTATACTTCCACACTGCTGTTTATCACCAAAGGAAGTCAGGATTGGAACTCAAGCAGGTGAGGAAGCAGGAGCTGATGCAGAGGCCATGGATGGATGTTCCTTACTGGCTTCCTTTCCCTGGCTTACTCAGCCTTCTCTCTTATAGAACCCAAGACTTGCAGCCCGGGGATGGCACCACCCACAAGGGGCCCCCTTGATCGCTAAAGAAAATGCCCTACAGCTGGATCTCATGGAGGCACTTCCCCAACTGAAGCTCCTTTCTCTGTGATGACTCCAACCTGTGTCAAGTTGACACACAAAACCAGCCAGTACAATTGACCCCTTGTCAACTTGACACACAAACACATTACTATTAAGCTTCAACCCTTACTTTTTCATTTATCCCCAAGATCTAAATAACTTTAAAAGTCCCACAGTCTCTACATATTAAAAGTTCAATCTATTTAAAATGTCTAATATCTTTTAAAATTTAAAGTCTCTTAACTGTGGGCTCCACTAAAATACTTTCTTTCTTCAAGATGGAAAAATATCAGGGCACAGTCACAATCAAAAGCAAAAATCAAACTCCAACCATCCAACATCTGGGATCTAACTCACAATCTTTTGGGCTCCTCTAAGGGCTTAGGTCACTTCTCTAGCTCTGCCCTTTGTAGAACACATCTTGTCTTCTAGGTTCCTGATGCTGTTCTCCACTACTGCTGCTGTTCTTGGTGGTCATCACTTGGTACTGGCATTTCCAAAACATTTCTGTCTTCCACTGTAACTAGGCTTTACCAATAGCCTCTCATAGACTCTCTTCATGGTGACAAGCCTCAAGTCTTTTGCATGACCCCTTCAGTCCTGGGCTATCAGTTGTAACAGGCTGCACCTTCACCAATGGCCTTCCATGTCCTCTCACAGTGCCAAGCCTCAGCTGCTCTTCAGGACCCTTTCACGCCTTCAAAACCAGTACCACCTGGGTGACTCTTACACATTACCAAGTCCTGCTGCAACATGAAGTACAATCTTGGCTATCTCTGGAACAGAGCCTCTTTGCTTTTATAAAACACTTCCCAGAAAATATCATCTCAATGATGCTGTTCTCTTCTTAATCACTGCTAATTTCTTAGCTCAAGCTAACCAGCATCAATAGTCCCAGTAATACAAAGTTTTCACTTTAGTAGTTCTGGTATCTTGTTAATCATAGCTGATTCTTCATCCCCAGCTAACCAAAACCACAGAGCCTTCACAATCGAAATAGCAATGGCCCTGATAGAGTCCTTAATCTTCCTTCTGAAATTTTATAAGCCAGGCCTCCATCTTATGCACTGTTCTCAACATTATCTTCCAAGATCCTACACAACATCCCAGAGAGCTCTTAACAACCAAAGCTCTTTCTCAAAGTTCCAAAATCTTTCCACAGTCCTCCCCAAAACATGGTCAGGTTGTCACAGGAATACCCCACTATGCTGGTACCAATTTGTCTTAGTCAGGGTTTACTTGTTAGCAGATTTTATTGTTAGCATTCACCAATTTTCACTAATTGTTTCACTATTAGCATTTTACATTTCCTGTATTTTACTTATTTTGGTGGCCATGATATGACACTAGTTGGTGACATGCTGATTTTTATGGTAACATCTAATTAATGAGGACCAATTTCCTATAGGAAATTTTTTTAATATCCTTGTCCTGTCTGTTCATACTTCATTATGTCGGACAGTAGGTACTATGATAAAAGAAGTGAATCATTCATTGAATCACTAAATATTTTGCTCTTATTGGTAAGATAAAGATAATAATATGCATGCATATGGCTTTAGGTACAACTTAGTATCCACAGACAATCCAGTATAAGTCTGAAATAAAAGATTGTATTCAACTAGTGCTTCTAGGAATTCTCATTGTCAAAAATCATTATCCATGATTTAGTCAGAGTAGTGTGATTATGTGCTATATCTAGCTTTCTTAAATCTTCAATATTCTTAAAAAAGTATCATAAATGATCATGTAGACTGTTATACCTTTAAATATTCATTGTGTGATATATGCAACTACATTTTCAAAACTTAAAGTATTTGAAATATTTTATCTCTATTCTTTCCTGGGAATTATGAATTGTCAAATAAAATAGGACTCACTATTTAATTGAAGAATAACAGCACAATCTCTTCACTGACTTTCTCATGAAACATTGAGAAAAGTATTCTGACAATATATGAGATAGAAAATGACAAGGGTTGGAATTGCAGCTAAGCTGTAGCTATATATTTAATTCTCACAATTATAATCTAAATCCTATATTTTTCATGGCCAACCAGGGCAAGGATTGCAAACTGAGAGCAGGTAAGGAAATGGTTTTTGACTTTCATTAACCTTATAGTTCTGCTTCAGTCAGATCTACTAACTGTGACGTATATAGCATTTAATTCCATCACTTAGTAATCATCCTTGAGATTCTCAACTGTGTGGGCATTGTTTAGCAGCCCAGCTTTTTATAGTCTGATTATAGAGAACAAATTAAATGCTCAAATAAGATTTTCTGTACTCAGATGAAAATACTGCACATAAACATTGCGCCATCTCCTCCTTTTCTTCTTATGTTCATCTCAAAGAATGAGCAGAATGAACAAGTAAGATGGACTATTTTGAGATGGAATTAATGGATGGAAAAATATAGGATTTAGAAATTGTGAAAATTAAATATATAGCTACAGCTTAGTTGTAATTCCAACCCTTGTCATTTTCTAGCATTTAATTACTTCCACATCTTATTTTGCCTAATACATCCTATTATCTCTTGAGCAACTCATGTACTTGTCATGACAAATGTCACCCTAAGGAAATGTCTAGAATAAGCAAGTCATAACAAAAGAAGAAAACTTGGCAAAACACTCTTATATTCTGGAATTTTTCATGTTATGCTGACCTGGCTTACTTGAAATGTCCCACTTACAAAGACTTTTTAAAAATTGGTGCATACATTTCATTGATCGTAATATAATATGATATAACTCATTCAAACATCTTGGACTTGACAGCTTATAAGTGCTTTCTGAAGCTCCAAAATTGTATTAAGACTTCAAGGTTATTCTGTGAGAAGAGAGATCACTAAGAACTTATTTTATTAGGAATTTATTGGAGAAAAGCCCTGCCCATCTTCTTACTGGAATTGCAAGACAGGTGGCTATGTCCAGTTGGACTCATCTTTATGTGCATTTGCATTCAATGTGGCAAATGAAGTAACAATTCGGACTAGAACTCCTCTTATACACCTTAAAACCCGTTACTTACAACTATTATCTATCATCATAACATTGAAAGTTACTCATGAAAAAAGTTTCCTCATCATATCAATGTAACCTTAAATTACATGGAAGAGAATGCAGCTAATTTAATTAGCACAATTTATAAATTATCAGCTGAAGATCAGTGCAACTAGTTAAACAGAGTGTTAATATACATTTTCTAATTTAATTATTGCATTGTATTAGTACTTTTAAAATCTGTAGAATAAACCCACTACCAACCATTTTGATTCAACTATACAATTACTAAACCAGTGATAACGATGGTGGTAGCAATCATTAGAAAAACAATTGCAATCAATGTTGTAAGATTTCACCATATAACTATATAAGTATTACATTAATGATAACAGAAGAACATGATTTGGATGTTTTCTCCCTAAAGAGTTCAACATATTATGTAGGTAAATTATCAGTGTCAGAAAGGCATGACTAAACTACATGATGGCACAAAGGAAAACAGAAGACAATAAAGTATGCAACTATATATTCACTATAGAATAAATTCTAAATAGTAGACATAGTTATTAAAACATAAATGCCATAGAAAACTTGTATATATAATGAAAATAAGAGAATGATAATTGTATTCACTGCAAGACACTGTATTTAGCTGATCCAGTATTATCCAATATAGACTTCTTTACTGATCTCCATGTAGTGAAAAAAATGTGGTCACAATATTGTGCAATTAAACAAAAAATAAATCGTGCTACTATCAGAAAGTGTTTGTTAATTTAATTTAGGTACCTTAATTTCAACAATACATTATATACTAGAGTTAACATCTGGACAATTTCTATGCAAGTATACCTATGAATGTCATTAATAAGGATTTAATATACTCATAAAGCAAATGTTTGCATGTTGAACTAATGATTCTTACATATATATATTTACAGAGAATATGTTACCTTCCTGTAAGTAATGATTACTTTAATATTTCTAAATTTTTTGGAGGCTGTTACAGAATTTTTACTTTAAATTTCAAATCTTAGCATTGATAAAATATAAGAGTAATTTTTATTCCTTTAAATTATTTTAAAATTAAAGATTATCAGATTATTTCATGACATTTATCCCAGAAATAAACCCACACACTTATAGACACTTAATTTTTTGACAAAAAAAGCCAAAATCAAAAAATGGGGAAAAAAATCCTCAACAAATGATGCCGGTCTAACTGGATCTCTGTACGCAGTAGGATGCAAATAGATTCATATTTATCACCCTGCACTGAGCTCAAGTCCAAGTGGATCAAGGACCTTAACATAAAACCAGATATACTGAATCTAATAGAAGAGAAAGTGGGAAAGAGCCTGAACACATTGTCACAAGTGAATATTTCCTGAACAGAACACCAGTGCCTCAGACTCTAAGGTAATGGGACCTCATGAAACTGAAAAGCTTTTGTAAGGAAGGACAATGTCAACAAGACAAAATGACACCCAAAAGATTTAGAAAAGATCCTCACCAACACTAAATCCTAAAGAGGTCTAATATTCAAAGTATATAAATAACTCAAGAAGTTATAATTCAAACAACCAAATAACCCAATTACAAAAAGGGTAACAGAGTTAAACAGAGAATTCTCAAAAGGGAATCTCAAATGGCCTAGAAGCACTTAAAGAAATGTTAAGCATCCGTAGTCAACAGGGAACTACAAATCAAAAAGACCTTGAGATTCCACCTTATGCTAATTAGAATAGCAAAGATCTAAATCTCAAGGAACAGCACATGATGAGGAGGATAAGGAGAAAGGTGAACACTCCGCCATTATTGATGTGATTATAAACTTTTATAAATGCTGTGTATATCAATCTGGCGGCTTCTCAGAAATAATTCTATCTCAAGATCCAACTGCACTGCTCCTGGGAATATACCCATAGGATGCTGTAAAATACCATAATGACATGCCCTCAATTTTATTCATAGCAGCTTTATTCGTAATAGCTAGAAACTGGAAGCAACCCAGATGTTCATCAACTAAAGAATGGACACAGACAATGTGGTTAATTTATATAATGGTACACTATTCATTAAAAACAAGAGTATCCATCTTGGATTTTGTAGGGAAATGGATGGAACTAGAAAATACCATCCTGAGTGAGGTAACTCAGACCCAAAAGAATATCCATCGTATGTACTCACTGATAAGTATATTATAGTACAGAATACCCATGATAGATCCCCACAGACCCAAAGAAGGTAAATAAGAAGGAAGGCCCAAGTGAGAGTGCTTGAATCCCACTTAGAAGGGAGAACAAAATAGTCATGGGAGGCAAAGGAGAGGAGAGACCAGGGTTGAAGAGCTGGGGAAAGTGTGGGAAGAGACAAAAAGAGAGGCCCAGAGAGCCAGGAGAATGCATGAAAATATAGTTACTGGTATGGGAGGTCAGATGGAATCTCTGGACTGACCCTGAGATCTGGGATGGGGGAGGTACCTATGATTCAATGCATGTGACCTTAGACAAAATGCCCAATAGCAGGGATATGGGACCTGAAGAGACCACCTACAGTAGCCATACAGGACCCCATTGTAAGGATAAGGACAGCAATCCACCTGGAAACCATTCAATCCAAAATTGATCCTGTCTAAAGCTCATATAAATATCTGTTTTTCAGTTAAAGTGATGCAGACTATTAAGAATTATTTAGGAAATCATTGCTTTCAAAATTTCTTGTGATCATCTCACTTTTATGAAAACTTTTCACCAACCTGTATTATTTCTTATTTTAAAAAAGTAGATGAGATTTCATGCCATGTCTCTTTAACTAAAATAATAGCACCCACTTCTAAGACAATAGCTAAATAAGATGGATATACCTGGAGAGTGGAAGGTACTAAATAGCTGGCACATATCTGGATGACAAAATCTAGACTATGGGGTGTTAAATAATTTCAAGTCAAAACGTTCATGCTACAGTTACAAAGAATTATGTACTTCCTTACAATGTGCACTTTTAGCCTATTTGATAACATATATACGTTTGTATCATTAAAATTCCCAACATCAGTAATGGCAGACAGAACAGTAGTCTTTCATTTCACTGTTAAAGACTGGTGTGTAGTAAATCAGATATAATGTTTTCTACCTAATTTGAGTACTTTTACTTATTTCTCGTACTTTCCAACCTTATCAACGAAACTGTGTATAATCCTGAGAATATTTGAGTAGAATTAATGAAGCAGTTCTTTGGAGCTGTGTGTCAATGTAGATTATGTATGGACATGTGAATTAGATATGGACATGTGGGCTGTATGTGGACATGAACATAATCTACTTCAATTGCCTGTTATTATTTTTAATTCAAATACTGCTCCCTATGACTTCTGGCATTTTATGTTTTTATAAATGTTTATTTCCTTTCTAGGAATATATATCAAGGGGTACAGAAAATCGCTTCTAGCCCTCTAAATAACCAGAACATACCACTGTGTTTGTTCTCTGTCTCAAGATTCTGAAATTGAAAACCTGGCAATTATACTGTAAATGTCCCAGTTCCTAGACAAAAATAAACACAAACAAGTTAGGGATTTGAGATGTCATTTTCCATGATGAATAAAATCATATATCCTGACATTTCCCTCGATCTGCTGTTTGTGTTATACATAAAACAATCCTCTCTGGAGAAGTGGTTGTTTTTATTATTCTTGGAAGACTTAATGTATAGTGAAAGTGGACTTAAATGTATAGGGAAAGAAAATATGCAGCTGATAATAGTGAGATGAATACATTGTCATTTATTTTCTTACTTTCATGTTACAATGTTAGATTTGATTTGATAAAATATAAATTGATATTTTAAAATATGTGGTGCATTTAAAGACCCATATGCATGCAGAAGTGTTTCACAATGAAACTCACTTTCCTTAGCAATTGAAATGCACTCATTTTAAATATTAGAACAGTAAACAAAGACTCATTCAAGTGAAGTAAATGTTGGAGGAGCCAGAAAGAAGGGATTTGGGAGAGGCTGGAGGGAGGGAAAAGAAACCATAAAGTGATGAGTAATAGTTTATTAAAATATATAAACATAAAGTTAACGTTTAAAAATTACAGTGGCACCATTAAATGTGTTGAAGTGTCTGGAAGAATTCTATACTCTTAACCCATAGCTTTTAAACTTGGTTAGAATAAAATTTTAAAAAAAATATCTTGGAATGATTTCTCTGAACTCCATTTGTTTCTCCATTCTGGGTGTACATTACTGTATCTTAAAAGAGATTAAATGTGAACATGACTGGAATTAATATGGTAAATTCCCTGAATGTGGGACTCAGAAATGGCCCAGTACTCCCATGGAACATGTCCACTAAAGCACTAGTAAATTTTAAAAAAGGACCAGAAGAAGATAAAGGCTTAGGATTTTGTTAGTCAGAATGGATTTTAGATTCATCTCTACTGGGTGAGTTTCTTTTTTCTTTTTCTTTTTTAATTAATTAATTAATTAATTAATTTGGACTCCAGATTTTTTATCCCTCCCCCTCCCATCCACACTTCAACTGCTCCACATCCCACACCTCCTCCCCACTCCCTGTCTTCACAAGGATATCCCCACCCTCAACCCACACCTCACCTGACCTCTAAACTCCCTGGGGCCTCCAGTCTCTTGAGGGTTAGGTGCATCATCTCTGATTGAACACAGACCCAGCAGTCCTCTGCTGTATATGTGTGTTGGGGGCCTCATATCAGCTGGTTTATGTTGCCTGGTTGTTGGTCCAGTGTCTGAGAGATCTTGAGGGTCTAGGTTAATTGAGACTGCTGGTCCTCCTACAGGGTTGCCCTTCTCCTCAGCTTCTTTCAGCCTTTCCCTAATTCAACCATAGGGGTCAGCAGCTTATGTCCATTGGTTGGGTTCAAATATCTGCCTGCATGTGACTCTTTGAACTGCTTGTTGGGTCTTTCAGAGTATGGTCTTGCTAGATCCCTTTTTGTGCGTGCTCCATAGCCTCAGTAATAGTGTCAGACCTTGGGACCTCCCCTTGAGCTGGCTCTCACATTAGGCCTATCGATGGACCGTCTTTTCCTCAGGTTTCTCTCCATTTCCATCCTTGAAGTTCTTTCAGACAGGAACAATTATGGGTCAGAATTGTGACTGTGGGATGGCCCCACCTCTCTCACGTTTGATACCTTGTCTTCCTCCTGGAGGTGGGCTCTCTAAGTTCCCTCTCCCAACTGTCTGGCATTTCATCTAAGGTCCCTTTGAGCCCTGAGAGTCTCTCACCTCCCAGGTCTCTGGTGCATTGTGGAGAGTCCCCCCAATCTCCTATCTCCTGAGGTTGCCTATTTCTATTCTTTCTGCTGGCCCTCAGGAAAAGGCCTTCAGTCCTTTTCCCTCACCCAATAGATGATCAGGTTCCCTTCTCTCCCCAACCTGTCCACTTTCCCTCCCAGTTCCCCCACTTCCTCCCCACTTTTGATTGCTTTCTTCTCCCTCCCAAGTGGGACTGAGGTGTCCTCAATTTGGTCCTTCAGCTTGCTGACCTTTGTGAGTTCTGTGGACTGTATCTTGGGTATTCTGTACTTTTCACTTTTTTTTTTCTAATATCCACTGATTAATGAGTACATACCATGCATGTTCTTTAAGGTCTGAGTTATCTCACTTAGGATGATATTTTCTACTTCTACCCATTTGCCTGCAAAACTCAGGATGTCCTCATTCTTAATAGCTGAGTAGTATTCCATTGGGTAAATAAACTACATTTTTTGTATCCGTTCTTCTGTTGTGAGACATCTGGGTTGTTTCCAGCCTCTGGCTATCACAAATAAGGCCAATATAAACATAGTGGAACGCATGCCCCTGTGGCATGGTGGGGCACCTTTGCTTATATTCTCAAGAATGGAATAGCTGCGTCTTCAGGTAGGTCTATTTTCAATTTTCTGAGAAACCTCCAGACTGAATTCCAGAGTGGTTGTAGCAGTTTGCAATCCAACCAGCTGCACATCCTCGTCAACATATGTTTCCACTTGAGGTTTTGATCTTAGCCATTTTGATTCATGTAAGGTGGAATCTCAGGGTCGTTTTAATTTGCATTTCTCTGATATTGGAGATTCCTTTGTTGTGACTTCTCAGTTTAGTTCTATATCTCATTTTTTGATGGGGTTGTATGCCTTTTTTTTTTTTTTGATGATGATTTGCTTCTTGATTTTTTTTTATACATTTTGGATATTAGCCCTCTGTCAGATGTGGGTTTAGTGAAGATTTTTCCCCAATCTGTAGGTTGCTAATTTGTCTTACTGACTATGTTCTTTGCCTAACAGAAGCTTTCCAGTTTCAGGAGGTTTCATTTATCAATTCTTGATCTCAGAGTTCTGTTTAGGAAATTTCCCCCTGTGCCAATGAGTTCAAAACTCTTTCCCACTTTTTCTTCTATTAGATTCAGTGTATCTGGTTTTATGTTGAGGTCCTTCATCCATTTGGACTTAAGCTTTGTGCAAGGAGACAAAAATGGGTCTATTTTCATTTTTCTCCATAGAGACAGCCAGTTAGAACCAGCACCATTTATTGAAGATGCATCATTTTTCCATTTATATTTTTGGCATCTTTGTTGCTTTTATTTCTAGGTCTTCAATTCTATTTCATTGATCAAGGTGGTCTCTATACCAATACCATACAGTTTTTATCACTGTTGCTCTGTTGTAAAGCTTGAGGTCAGAGATAGTGATTCCTCCAGCTGTTCTTTTATTGTTAAGAATTGTTTTTGCTATTCTGAACTTTTTGCTTTTCCAAGGTTAGGGTTAGTGTCATGACGTACCTAATCTATTATTTGCAATGACATGTATTTCTCATTAAAAAGCTGTGTTGAGACTTTGTATAGCAGTTCTGAAGTGACTCAAGACACCACTAAAATTTATCTAATATACTGAACATTCAAAAATAATTTACAATACCATGTCTTGGACATAGCTCCACAAGGAAAAATATGTAGTCTATAATATAAACTTTAAATAAATTTTATCTGCAATTGGTGTATTTTATTTATTTCCAGTGGACTGGCATGCAACCTAATTAGGGATTACTCAAATAGTATGGTTTTTTTTTTGAACAATGAGTTACAATAAGCATTATTTTGATTTTTAAATAACTAAAACCACATTAGAGTTGCATAATTAAAGCAACCCATTGAAAGACTATTAAGTATGTGTTAAGGACTCAATAATGTATGTTAGGATGATAAATGAAACTTTAGAGTCCATTGATGTTTTCCAAATCTCTAGATTAGTAGTTCAAATTAAAGTATGCATTAGTGAACCAAATAGTTCTATATGTTGTCAAAGTAGAACTATTTGGAACTGGTGACCTTGAAGTTTGTCATATAATAAATTAAATTTTGGAACTTTTGGAATCTTCAGTGTTCCCATAACCATGAATAGTTTTATTTTTATATTTTTAATAGTTGAATAAGAGAGAATAGTTTGAAGCCAGGCAGTGGTGGCGCATGCCTTTAATCCCAGCATTTGGGAGGCAGAGGCAGGGGGATTTCTGAGTTCGAGGCCGGCCTGGTCTACAGAGTGAGTTCCAGACAGCCAGGGCTATACAGAGAAACTCTGTCTTGAAAACAAAGCAAAACAAAACAAAACATAAACAACAAAGAGAGAGAGAGAGAGAGAGAGAGAGAGAGAGAGAGAGAGAGAGTAGTGAGAGAGTAGTTTGTAATTTAGTTTTTATATATGAAAAAAATGATTCACATAATGAACTAATCATTTAAATTTACTTAACATTTTTATGTTACATTAATATAGTTATATCTCCTAGAAAATGTCATCATGGTCAGGTAGTTCTTAAATAAATTCTGATTCTTAGAATGTATTCTATATAAATCAACCGATTTAGGAACTTACATTTTAAGTGTGCAAATCTGAAAGAGAAGTCCCCTCTACCCATTATTAGTAATGTGATCATTGACAAGTCACTAAAACACAGTTTTTTTTTTCTTTTATGTGAGGTGTGGTATTTGTGTGCATACTTGTATGTGCGTGTGTGTTTTGTGCATTTCTGTGTGTTTGCGTTTATGTGTGGGTGTGGTGTATGTGCTCACCTGTGTGTGTGTGTGTGTGTGTGTGTGTGTGTATGTGTGTGTGTGTGTAGGTCTGTGTGTGTGTGTGTGTGTGTGTGTTGCCATGCACGCTACAGCACACATGTATAAGTAGCAGCAGTTAACTCTTGGGAATTGATTCATCTTTCCTTTAAACTGTGGGGTCCAAAATTGAACTCAGGTTTTCAGGTCTGGTGCAATTCTCTTCACCTGCTGAGACACTCCCATAGCACCTTTCCTCCTCCTCCTCCTCCTCCTCCTCCTCCTCCTCCTCCTCCTCCTCCTCCTCCTCTCCCTCTTCCTCCTCCTCCTCTTTTATCTCCTTTTATTTTGTTTTGTATATGGCATTATGTAGTCCTGGATGCTGGTACTCTTATCTTCATCCTCTGAGGGCTGAGAAGATAGGTGTGTGTCACCATGCCCAGTTCATGGAGTACTTGAAATCCATTGTACTTGCATACTAGCTAACATTTTCAACTGTGAAACATTCTGAGTCTTTTTCAAATGTATTTAATGCTTAGTCAAAATTTGTATTTCAGAGAGTTGCTTTTACTATTTAATAAGATAGCAAGATATGCTTGAAGTCTCTCAATTGGTCTTACATTAGTTGCTTATATAAAATTATTTGTTTCACGTTATTTATTTATTGTTCTTATTGAGCTGGCAATTGATTGATCTCTAAGTTATAATTTACAAATCAGTTCTTTTCATCAGTACATTTTCTTTGTAACTAGATAACTTAGTTTCACTCTATGACTTTTGCCCTTAATTAAATATGAATTATTCATATTATGCTTTAATTACTCAATTTCTGAGGAAATTTTATGAGTTCATTAAGTGACAGATGAAGTATCTTTCAAATTGAAATCTTTCCTAGGTCACTCAAGTTGATTAAACACAATTAAATAATTCAAATACCTTTATACACATAACAAGCAATATATAATTTTATAACTTTAGATCTGTCCCACTGATAGTTTGGAAGTTTCATTAAAGAATCAATCAAAGGTAAATTTTGAATGATCTTACAGTTTAATTAACACTTGGTCTATTATATGAGAAAAGACTTAAAATTTCCACAAGGTGACAAAATGTATGGTCTTTCATATTATTTAGAAATAAACCTTCATTTTCAGGTTGTTTGTAAACTCTCTATAAACTATTATGAATATAAACACATTACTTAATAATCCTCCTTTACTCTTTAAAAGCATGGTCAAAGGTATTTTTTAATAAAGATTCCTATCACAGATTTTCTCTATATTTTTAAATTATTTTGGAGATAACTACTTTCCACATATGCACTCATTGTAATAATTTATGTTTGTTCTTAATATTTTAAGGACAATGAGGTGGTAATTGATTTCACTGTTCTTAATTTGTACTGGATCTATACATTTTAAATAATTTAATACTATCTTTACTTTAAAATAAAATAAAATGAGCAATTTTAAGCACTTCAAGTAAGACATATTAAACCTTATCAGTGATATAAGACACTTACCCATCTAGAATTTGTGAATAGTAGTAGAGTTGGTTTATTGACTTACTGAAAACATGTCTTTGTAACTGTATAGTTTCTTTCTCTGCAAATCTTAAGATATCAGTTTCTAAAGAAACAAAACAGATCACATATTCCAATACAAACTTTGCTTCAAATAAAACTAAAAATGGATGGGACACAATGAAAGCAGTCCTAAGAGGAAAACTCATAGCTCTAAGTGCCTGCAAAAAGAAACTGGAGAGAGAATACACCAGCAATTTGACAGCACAACTGAAAGCGCTAGAACAAAAAGAAGAAAATTTACCCAAGAGGAGTCAAAGGCAGGAAATAATCAAACTCAGGGCTGAAATTAACCAAATAGAAATAAAAAGAACTATATAAAGAATTAACCAAACCAGGAGCTGGTTCTTTGAGAAAGTCAACAAAATAGATAAACCCTTAGCTAGACTAACTAGGGGACACAGAAGTAGTTTACTAATTAACAAGATCAGAAATGAAAAAGGAGACATAACAACAGACACTGTGGAAATCCAAAATATCATGAGATCCTATTACAAAAGCCTATACTCAACAAAACTGGAAAACCTGGATGAAATGGACAATTTTCTAGACAGATACCAGGTACCAAAGTTAAATCAAGATCAGATCAACGATCTAAACAGTCCCATATCTGCTAATGAAATAGAAACAGTCATTAATAGTCTCCCAACCAAAAAAAAGCCCAGGACCAGATGGTTTAAGTGCAGAGTTTTATCAAACCTTCAAAGAAGACCTAATACCAATACTCCTCAAATTATTCTACAACATAGAAACTGAAGGTACTCTACCCAATTCTTTCTATGAAGCTACAATTACTTTTATACCTAAACCACACAAAGACCTAACAAAGAAAGAAAATTTCAGACCAATTTCCCTTATGAATATCGATGCAAAAATACTCAACAAAATTCTTGCAAACCGAATCAAAGAACACATCAAAACGATCATTCACCATGATCAAGTAGGCTTCATCCCAGGGATGCAGGGATGGTTCAATATACGGAAATCCATCAACGTAATTCACTACATAAACAAACTCAAAGAAAAAAACCATATGATCATCTCACTAGATGCTGAGAAAGCATTTGACAAAATCCAACATCCCTTCATGATAAAAGTGTTGGAAAGATCAGGAATTCAATGCCCATACTTAAACATAGTAAAAGCAATATACAGGAAACCAGTAGCCAACATCAAACTAAATGGAGAGAAACTTGAAGCAATCCCACT
>JADRCD010204830.1:15199-75776 GCA_019843815.1 Montemys delectorum | reverse complement strand
CCACCTTTTGGTCTTCCTTCTTCTTAAGTTTCTTGTGGTTTGTGGGTCGTTCTTCCTGTATTCCAAACTTCTGGGCTAATAACCACTTATCAGAGAATGCATACCATGTGTGTTCTTTTGTGATTGGGTTACCTCACTCAGGATGATACTCTCCAGATCCATCTATTTCCCTAAGAATTTCATAAATTCATTGTTTTTAATTGCTGAGTAGTACTCCATTGTGTAGATGGACCACACTTTCTGTATCCATTCCTCTGTTGAGGGACATCTGGGTTGTTTCCAGTTTCTGGCTATTATAAATAAGGCTTCTATGAACATGGTGGAGCATGTGTCCTTATTACATGATGGAGCATCTTCTGGGTATATGCCCAGGAGTGGTATGGCTGGGTCCTCTGGTAGAACTATGTCTAATTTCCGGAGGATCCGCCACACTGATTTCCAGAGTGGTTGTACCAGTTTGCAATCCCACCAGCAATGAAGGAGTGTTCCGAATTCTCTACAACCTCTCCAGCATCTGTTGTCACCTGAGTCTTTTATCCTAGCCAATCTGGCTGGTGTGAGGTGGAATCTCAGAGTTGTTTTGATTTGCATTTCCCTGATGACTAAGGATGTTGAACATTTCTTTAGGCGTTTCTGAGCCATTTGGTGTTCATCAGTAGAAAATTCTTTGTTTAGCTCTATACCCCATTTTTAAATAGGGTTATTTGGTTCTCTGGAGACTGACTTCTTGAGTTCTTTGTATACATTGGATATTAGCCCTCTATCAGATATAGGGTTGGTAAAGATCTTTTCCCAATTTGTTGGTTGCCGTTTTGTCCTATTGACAGTGTCTTTTGCCTTACAGAAGCTTTGCAACTTTATGAGGTCCCATTTGTCAATTCTTGATCTTAGAGCAGAAGCTATTGGGGTTCTCTTCAGGAAATTTTCCCCTGTGCCTATTTGTTTGAGGTTCTTCCCCACTTTATATTCTATTACTTTCAATGTATCTGGTTTGATGTGGAGGTCCCTGATCCACTTGGACTTGAGCTTTGTACAAGGCAAAAGGAATGGGTCGATTTGCATTTTCCTACATGTTGACCACCAGTTGAGCCAGCACCATCTGTTGAAAATGCTGTCTTTTTTCCACTGTATGGTTTTAGCTCCTTTGTCAAAGATCAAGTGACCATAGGTGCATGGGTTCATTTCTGGGTCTTCAATTCTGTTCCATTGATCAACCTGCCTGTCACTGTACCAATACCATGCAGTTTTTATCACAATTGCTCTATAGTACAGCTTAAGGTCCGGAATTGTGATTCCACCAGAGGTTGCTTTATTGTTGAGAATAGTTTTGGCTATCCTGGGTCTTTTGTTATTCCAGATGAATTTGCAAATTGCTCTTTCTAAGTCTGTGAAGAATTGAGTTGGAATTTTGATGGGGATTGCATTGAATCTGTAGATTGCCTTTGGTAAGATGGCCATTTTTACTATATTAATCCTGTAATGGCTACATTTTTAAGAATAAAAAAAATTTAACACAAGAACACATAAACTCCAAAACAATTCAATGAAGTGTTAAGTTTAGTATTAAGTTTAAAACTTGAGTATTAGAACCTTTTGTTCTCCGCGTCCCATGAGGACTTTGGTCAAGGAGTTCTGGGATCCTCCAGTTCACCCATCTTGAATGGACCTTTCCTCTCCAACAAACCTTCACACCATCTCCAGAAAAATGTGGGGGTTAAAGTAGCAGAGCTGATTCTGTTTCAGTGCATAGTCTCTTAGTGTTTTGCCCCTGTGCACATAGTACAAGGCAAAAAGGTTTTCATCTCGTGTTTTAGACTTTTCAGAGGCTAGCTTGAGTCATCTGCAGAATCACCACTTTGCAAATGTTCTCCTTTCCTGAATTACATACATCCTAGCATGACCCCCCCACCCTACTCCCCGTCCAACTAAGATTAACTCTTTCTTTCACTCCTGAGGAGTCAACTTGATGTTTCCTCTCCATTGCTCATAATACAAATCTAGAGTTTTCTTCAAGGTGGAGGCATGCATTATTCATCAAGTATACATCCTCACCCAAAGGGCAGACAGATCAGAGCCCTACTGGGTGAATGAATATATCAATAGTAATAAACAGAATAAATAAGTGTAATGTGAATTCAGGCTAGCATCCCTCTGTTTTGGCAGTTCATCAAAGTCACTCTTTAGGTGCACACACTATAGTACATGTGGGATCTGTTTCTCTGATTTACCTGAAGGTTGTGCTTTGGAAGATCTGAAGAATTCTGTGCTCTGTGCTCTAAATTTCCATTCCTTTTCATTCACCATAACACCAGACTTTGTCTCTTGTCCTCAACTGGCTGCTGCTAACCTGAGATCCCTGCAGGAATAATCCTACAAGCGGAAAATGCTGCTGTGAAATCTGATTTGCAGCTCTGTCCCTGGTCAAGGAGCCTTTCATGTGCACAGACCCACTGCAGAGTGCACCACTGGGGATCTGTAGCAAAGCTGTGGCATCTGAAGGTGGCTGCCTAGTTTTTAGGTTGAACCACATGAGATTTTCATTTTTACAGGTCAAAAGGTGTTAGAGAGTCATTGCCTAAGTGTTCATTTTTGTTTACTAAATACATAACTACACAGCATAAATGATGAGAGGGGGCTAGAGTGTGTGTGTGTGTGTGTGTGTGTGTGTGTGTGTGTGTGTGTGTACACAAACACTTATTTTGAACTAGGATCCCAAACACAAGTATTCTCATTATTTTGGCTCTGAATGTGTAGAAGCTAAAAAAAGATACTCTGTAAAAAATAAATTATCTAAGGTCATACTTTCAGTGTCGTCACCAATATATCAATATTTTGGGCACTGAACTTTGAAAAGTACAAATAAATTCTAGTGCAGTGGTTCTCAACCTATAGGTCATGATCCTTTTGATCATCAAATAACCCTTTCACAAGGGTCACATGTCACACATCCTGAATATCGTATGCTTACATTAAGATTTGTAACAGTCACAAAGTTACAGTTATGAAGTAGCTATGGAATAATTTTATGGTTGGGGTCACTGCACCACGATGAACTGTATCACAGGTTCGCAGCATTGGGAAGGTTGAGAACCACTGCTCTACTGGTTAAATTAGTCAATTTTGACGTGCTATTCAGGGAAAATGAAGCTCTCTCTACTGAAAAGGCAAGCACACACATTATCAGTAGCAGTGTGTGATCTAGAGCCTGATCTCAGTGTATCAATGTGATTTCCAATTAAGGAAGCAGGACATCTGAGTTTGGGGAGGATGAATGGTTCCAGATCCAGAGCAAGGAAAGCATCAACCAAATCTGGAATATTACATTATAACCAGAACTGAAGACAGATTTGGAGACTTATATGTGACATAAAAGGATTAAGATGGTGAGTGGGGGACCCCCACTGAGGTCAGTCAGGACAATTTGATTGATTTTAAGAATGCCTAGTACTGCGAATGATTAGAACACCCTGGATCTAAAATAGTCCATGAGAACAGAATTTGAGAAAACAAATATGAAGATACTAAAGAGAAAGCTTTTCTTTCCAGAAAGCAAAACAAAACAAAAATCCCAAACAAACAAACAAGCCCAGACTCTCATAAATACAGAAGCAACAGTAGGATTTAGGAATGGATGCTCTGTGCCTTCAGTGTCATAGATCATTTAGACAATTGTGCTCATGGATGATGGCACTACTGAGAGAAAGGTTGTGGAGAGGAGCTCTGTCAGGCCTGAAGTAGTTTCTCCTAGAAAAAGAGTGAGCAGGCGGTATAGACCTGAGTCCCGACCAACCCTCATGTATTTACTTTTGCATAGTAGGACATGCAACTGCTCACTCTAGGGAGAGCAGACATAAAAATTTATTTATAAAAAATAAATATAATTTATAATTTCAGAGCCAGAACCAGTAGAGTGGATCATTCACAATAAGGTGGGATCATAGAAGTGCTGTGCCCTCTGTGAGAGACTTGCAGAGGGCCTTAGAATGCAAGCATGACTTGTCTTCACTCAGATGCAAAGGAAAGGAGAAAAACTGACAATTCCTCTCCATAATCATCACTCAATCTAGTATCAAAACCCACCATACACATAGAACAACAAATTCCAAATCAAAATTTAATTTAAATTGACCCCAAATGGTAGAGTTCCTAGGCATCTGGTGATAGCAATTTGAGTCGTCAATGGAGAGACATATTTTAAATCCACGAGTAAAACAATATTCCTGGTTACATATCCTTTACACTTTTATTCGGTATTGCAATAAATTGCCTATTAGTGAATTTAAAAATTACAACTTTCAGTTTCAATATTCAAATATTTCCTAATGTTCTTCTAGTGCCATTACATCTTCAAAACTATTAGTACTTATCCTTACTTTAAACATAATATTCTAATATTAGATAGAATATTTAAGAACAGAATATTCTAAGAGCAAAATGTTTCTTATGTATTCCTGGCATTAGTTTCACAAACATAAGCTCAAAAGAAGGCATAGATGGTTATAAAAAGAACGACTTGTGGCCAGATTTATAAAAACACAAAATAGACTTTCAGGGCAAAATTGTTAATAGCATCACTAGATATCAAAAAGGGATTAAGTCACTGGGGTCTTGTCATACATGCCAATCTACACATAAAATTTACACATAGAATGATTAGATGGTATAAAAAATGCACAGTCACACTTACAGTTATTTTTCCTTGTAACTGGGGCCAAACTCCTCTAAGATCCCATCCCATTGAGAAGGTCCCGTAAACACATCTTCCCAAGTGGTAGGTTCAGTAACAACAAAGTGTTTATAGGTTAAGAGGCTGAAATGAGGACTAGGAAAGCTCTAAACAGTACAGTTGCTCAACCTACACTCATGGGCATAAACAAATACCAGATGCATAGTAACCGAAAAAGAAGACAGGCCAATCAACGTGGTAGGAAAATGTGGAAAAGAAAAATATCTCCCACTTCTCAGAGTCATGAGCCTCTTGGATTTCTTCTGTTTGATCTTCTTGAACTCTTTCTCATCATGGCACCCAGGGTCAAGTCTGTACCATTCTCGATAGGCATATGCGCAGTAAAATATGTGACCTTCACTCTCGCTCAGGCTTTAATTTTATCCATCAGTTTAATGTTGCTTCTACTTCTGAAGTACACCTAGAATCTCACCCCAACCCTTTCATATCTGAATTACTGTCTGGTTTTCCAGAATATTCCCTAAATCTATGTTTCATTTACATCATTGAGTAAGATATCAAATAAAAATAAAACCTGCCAGTGGCCTCCCATATCTCTCAGAGGAGAAGCTTCCATCCTGACCCAGGCATTCAGAGTTTGACTCAGCTTCATCTCTCGGCTCATGGTCTTCCTTCTCCCACATACTTGTTCTGCTCAGTGGTACTGTCTTCATTTTTGCACTTACCCTTGGGACATCATAGCTGCTGTACACTTCCCTAAGGAATGCAACCTGTGCTGGGTAAGTTTATAGCAACTTGACAGAGACTAGAATCATCTAAGAGGAGAGCACGTCAATTCAGAAAATGTCTCCATAAGACTGGGCTGTAGGCAAGCCTGTAGAGTATTTTCTTAATAAGTGTTTTATGGGGAAGGGCCTAGCCCATTGTGGGTAGAGGCACTCCTAGGCTGGTGGTCCTGGGTTCTATAAGGAAGCAGGCTGCACAAGCCATGAGGAGCAAGCCAGTAAGTAGCACTCCGCCATGGCCTCTGTATTAGCTCCTGCCTCCAGGTTCCCACCCTTTTTTGAGTTCCTGTCCTGACTTCCTTCACTGATGGACTATGGGTGAGGAAGCACAGGCCAAACAAAAACTTTTCATTCTCAAATTGATTTTGGT
Organism: Montemys delectorum; assembly: GCA_019843815.1. Classification (NCBI taxonomy): domain Eukaryota; kingdom Metazoa; phylum Chordata; class Mammalia; order Rodentia; family Muridae; genus Montemys; species Montemys delectorum. The sequence continues at coordinate 69,934 of JADRCD010204830.1, read as the reverse complement.
CATGGTGCTCCATCATAGCAATAATAACCTTGGGTAAGGCATGGTCCAAGATTTTCTCAATGTCAGCTTTCTAGAAGGGGCTGGACTGACCATCAAACTACAAAACAACAACAAGAACAAAACAAACAAACAAACAAACAAAACCACAAACATCCACTTTCCAGCCTTCCCTACCCTGACATATTGGGGTGTTCTTTCCCTATAACACTCAGCTCTTGCAACAGTGTGCTTTACATGACAAAGGCTTCATTAATCTTGATTTAGCAAATGTATCAATAAGTGTTAAATAGGAGATAGCAGAGTATACAACCTGAAGTAAGACTAAGTTAGAAACTTGTCAATCCTACATAAATTTGAACAAAAGATTAACCCCACTTGCATCCTATTGTTTCTTCTTTTTAAAAAATGGCCATTGAGCATTCACCCCTATGTGGAACATCTTTATAACCCCCTGCAATGCCCAGGGCCAAAACAAAGAGGGAGGGTGTAGAAAGATCATAAGAACTGGAGGATGAGAGCAAAGCTATGAAACATTGACAACCGAACAAGGTGAGACTAGTGGGATCAACACAGGAATTATGGCCCCTCCACAAGATCTACACACGAGCCCTAGTGTGCACACATACATGCACATTCATGCACTCACAAAAAAGGAGGAAAGAAACAAAGTGCGAAGAAGAAATGGTCTTCAGGATGTGAGAGCATAATTGAGGGTGGCCACGGTCAAAATATATCATAAATGCAGCTGAACTTTTTAAAATTGTAAAGTATCAGAATTTATAGAAAGGACACAAGGAAATAAAGTGCAAATATCTAATATATATTATAATCTTAAAAGAACAGTAGTCGCACGAGTGTAAAGACTTCATTTGTGTGCAAAGCTCTTACATTTATAATTAGTCTGTGGCTACTTTTCAATGACACACCCCTCTTCTACACCCTCTGAGCATCCTCAGGGAGTTATCTCAAGCCCATCTTAATACCACACGGATAGGAAGTTGTTCCCATCATGCTTAATAGGATTCCTGGAGTACAGCTTCAAATGTGTTTTCTACGTTACTTCAAATTCCTGGCATTAATTAGTGATTCCACCTATGACCACACTGGGACAACAATTGGTAATCAGATAAGGACAAACTCATGGAGCTGATCAGTTAAAGAATCCATTTGAAATTCAGGTACTCTTTTAAACACTGATTTGGAATAATTTGGGGAAAAAAAACTATTGGTGACAAACATACTATATATGAATATAGCATACTAGAACTCAAAATATTAAAATATTAACTTTGAGGCCATCAGAAACATTTGGATGCATTTAGAATATCATTTAAGGCTTGATTAAGAATAAATATTCATATTTTTGAAAATATAATGACACCAGAAGAGAATACAATATTCTAAATAATCCAGAAAAAGAACACCAAGAAATGTTTCAACAGTGCAATGTTAGTTGTTTTTAAGTGAAACAATTGATTGGTCTCCTTTTCACTAAGATACAGTTTATTGTAATATTGAATGAAAATATAAAGGCATGTGACCAAGAACATTATTCAGTGGACTCTGCACGTCTCTTAGCTGTGGGACAACCTTTTGTGTCTGTAAAGAATGTGTCATGGGAAGATAGTCTTTGTAGTCCACAGGACAGAATCACAATGGTGGTCACATCTCCTATGCTAAAGCAGACTATCTATGAAGATGCTTATGTTTTATAAAGTGTATTTCACTGTGACCCAGGGGACATGCCAGGGTAATGGTTATGTATGAGGAAAGAGATGCAGGGAAGTTAAGATGATAAGAGACATACCAAGGGAACTGAAGATGTGACCCTAAGCAGGGTATCCCTCCTAAAATACTGTCACCTTCTCCCTTCTCTTCACTCATCAAGCATTTCTAGAGCTTATTTATAACAGAAAAATCCATTCCTCAAGTATTTCTGCATATAAAATATGGATAGTAAATGTATATGTTAAATATATGAGTGTATAAAAAATATTCTTTAAGTAAGTTCATATGTTTGCACATCGGTCATACAAATGAGGTCTTTTCAAAGATCTTTAGAGAATACATCCTAGATGGGGTGCCAAAGGTTGTATGATGAGAGCACCAAGATAAAATAGATGTGGATGTCTGTAGAATAGAATGAATGAGACAGGGTAAGTTAAGAATGGACAAGAGAAATTGAGGTACTCAGAGGAGAAATGCACAATACGAAAGGAGGCAGAAAAAAATACCGACCTTGGGATGGATGAGTGAGGAATCAGGTAATTTCTATAACCTGTGGTGTGTGCCAGTGAGTTTCAAACTTCTTCCTGTACCTCATTATTCACACTGGTCTTCCTTGAACCTAATCACATCTAAGAACTGAGAGCTGGGCAGTGAGGTCTCTACTCTTTCTTTATATTTAAACATGCAAAGGTTTCCCCAAGGTGTTGGGGTTAAAATTCCAGGGGTTCTTCATCACCTATACTGGAATCCAAGGATGCTATCCAGTGATGATTTAAAGTCTGAACAAGGTGATACAGAATTGTCCCTTTTAAAATTAACTACAAAAGACAGAAAGACTAAGCATGGAGTGTATACTTTTCTCTCCCTCCCAACGCAAATATTGACACTTTCAATCTGGTAGACTTTCACAGCAAAGCAACATATACTTTAAGATCCTATCATAAACTTCCAATACATATTCATAGAGTAGATATGAACATCTGAAGGCATTATATTAATAAACCTTAATGCATAAACTATCTGATATTAAATACTTATATAAATAGAATATGTAAATATTATATGTCATATAAATATATAAGTATAAATAAAATTATATATATAATTCTAATGCCTGTGTAAGGAACAATAACATACATTACAGGTGGAAATCGGTCTACACTAAAATTCTAAACTTACTGAACAAAAACATTTAACATAAAATTAATCCCCTAAAAATTAGTAAATTGGCCAGGCGGTGGTGGCGCACACCTTTAATCCCACCATTTGGGAGGCAGAGGCAGGCAGATTTCTGAGTTCGAGGTCAGCCTGGTCTTCCAGGACAGCCAAGGCTACACAGAGAAACCCTCTCTTGAAAAAAAAACAAAAACAAAACAAAAAAAAAAAAAGTAAATTGATTCAACATTCTAAAACATGTATACATAGTCAGAAATTATCATTAGTTATTTCTGATTACTACTGAAAACTGATCTATATATCAAGGAATATATCATAAGCACCAAAAGGGAGGATAGGTACCATTACAGTAAGTCCCATCCACAATAACCTCTTTCCTTTATTTACAGGAAATCCCTTCCATTTCTCAAGAGATGCCCAAAACCACTGTAGGAGATTTGTCTGATGCTGCTTGTATTTAAACACTGATGACTGGTCCTGAAGATCTGGAGGAGACCCTCATGGACTAGGAGATCCTCATATACACCAAAGGATGCTGGTCAATAAAAGGCTAAAGCCTACGATTGGGCAGTAGATACAGGTAAGAGGTTTTCAGTTACCTGGCTGGGGGCTGCAGGTAGAGAGAGAAGGCGGGGAGAAGAAGAAGCCATTATGAGAGGAGATGTACCATGAACACATGACTAAGAAAAACAGCAAGCAACAAGGGTCATATGGCTGGGAAATAAGTTAAAATAGCTCCAAACCCACCCAATCTAGCCTTAGGGTACATAAATAAAACACCAGGATTGTGTGTCTTTTATGCAGACAACCTAAAATGTTTAATTCCTCTCACAAACTACAGACACAAATACTATAAACATTGTTTTCTGATATATATCATCTATATATGTGTATATAGATATATATTTATGATACATTTTAATTTATACATTAGACATAGTAGGGATGAGCATAGTGAATAACTAAACTATCATTTATAAAAATGTGCTGTGATAGTTATTTGTGTCAAGTTTCTCCTCAAAAAAACTCTTATCGAATCAAATATAAAGGAACATACCTGTAATCCACACTATTTTGGAAGCTAACATATGAGTGTCCCTTCAAATCAGAGTTTAAGACCAACCTGAACAACAGAGGAAGACTAAACTTATTGGACTGTGATGACCCTTCTATGTGACAACAGGGGATGCTATAGTTCACCTACTGGATAAAGTGACATGAAAGATGGGGTTTATGACAAAATGGAAGGCTGGTTTATAACATGCTTCAACACAGGCACAATCACACCAATATCCATTGCCAAAGAGTCCGGCACTGGAGGGAAAAGAGACTGCTACTAGGTAACTAAAAGACAGGCAGTTGGTAAAGCATGCATTTGCCAGACAGAGAGCTGCCTAACATCCCAGGAGAATAAAATAGGGGTACATGAGATTTTATCAGTGTACTTTGAAAATGTATAAACTATTTATGTCAGGGACCTTTCCATTTAGTATTATGAACTGCATTGTTGAACTGCAGATACCTGAAACCTTAGAAAACAACACCATTGCTAACAAGGTCTACTATAAACACCTAAAGATGAGCACCCTAGAGCATCCTGCTGGCTTCCCATACCGAGTTATTTGCCCTACCATTTAAACTCTGCTTCTGATTCTTCCCAAAGACTCTCACTCACAAAACTATGCTCCTGGGGCAAGATGCAAGTTCTTTTACTTTGAATGACCCTGAAAATCCAAGACATAAAAGCCAACAAACAAAATGAGGGGAAACTAAACAGCATAACTGGGATCCTGACCAAAGAAAACATGACTTCTCCATGGAAAGAAAATAAGAAGTTCACAATCTCACAGGGAGGAGAGAAACACACAAACATGAGTTGGCAATATTTTGCGAATCACAGAACAGTAGGAAAGTGAAAGCAGTGTGCTCCTGAGCAAGGAGCACAGCTGTAAATGCTGTGGACAGCATTTACACTTCTAGGAGGCCATGGTGGAAGTAGCCCAGCATGGGTCTTTCATCTTCCCAACACAGAATCTTAAAGACTCCTTCTTTTGAATGCGTGGGTCTCATTCTTGTTTTCCTTAATATTAATACTTGAAGCATCATTACCACGTGACATCTATTCCACGATTTCTCTTGGGGACATCACCTATCAACTGCATCATTATAGTTAAACAATGTGCAAAGTCATATGCATACATACAAACATTACAAAGATATTTTTGTTAAACATCAATTAAATATCTATCAAATGTATATGTTTCACATGATATTTATAATAGACTTTCAGAATCAGAATTGTTAGCGCTTTGCAAGGGAGAGTTATTTAAAATAAGAGTATAAGACTATGAATTACAAAGACATCCTTAGCAATGTCAAAAGCAATTGCACCATTTTTTCAAATTTTTGTTGAGTAAATATTTTAACTTCCTGTTTGTAATTTAAATCCATTGTTTAATTCCGGGTCAAGATGAAGTAACTCAAATACGCACTCTGTTATATAAAAGGCCCAGAGGATGAAATTACATCTCTCTCTAATAAGGTCCTTTGAAATTCTATACTAGAGTAACTTAGCAGCCAAATTATTTGTCTACTGCTAGTGCTGATTGAGCAGTAAATAATAACTCAAAGGAAAACAAACACACAAAGTTGGATACTTCACACATTTTTTGAGTGTTTTAGAATGACCGCAACCTGTCACTTTCAGTCAGAGTTTAAAATTTTAATAAACCTTGATATGAAGCAAGAGTTCTTTTAAGTGTATTTTGCAGGGCCTTATTCAAATGTCAAGAAGCTATAACCATGCTTTCAAACTCTAACATGGGTAGTGAAGTCAATCAAGAGGTCCTCCGGCTCTTGCTATGATAGGAACCCTGTCAGTACAACTCCCCTCCATAGAATAAAGAATTTGCAGAGGGTAATCTCTCTCTTCCACCTATGCCACAAGCCCTCTAGCCCTCATATTAAGTGTGGCCAGAGGAGAAGGAGATAAACCAGGCAAGAAATTTATTGTGAATGAAATGAGAATCTTTCATCTTGTAAAAAAAAACAAAACAACAACAACAAAAACCTTATATACTCCAAATTCTGCCTAATGTCTGTTTATTTGATCATTAAATTGAGAAATGAGCACAACCTAACTCACACTATCCTCAGTTTACCATTTCACATGGTTTCAAGGATGGAAATCCTACGAATTAAAGAAAAGGTTAGTAAGAAAATATGAACAAACACCTAATATTTCCCATCTTATGTATACACATTTGAAGCATTGCTGAAGGTTTTCTGTTAAAGACAGAGCTGGGCTGGGGGAACAAAAAAATAATAAAACATATTCTATGCACACATTTGTTCAGTACTTGGAGATTGCCATCTTTTTGGGCTAGAATTCTTGGGTTCAAATTCTACTTTTTGCCTAGTAGCAAGATGGCCCCCTGGACAATAATCTAAGGGACAATGATAATGTCCATCTAATCAAATGGTTGTGATAAATCAAAGGATTGCATTGCTGTAAAGAGACTCCATGACCAATGCAACTCTCATAAAGGCCAACATTTAATTGGGGCTGGCTTATAGAAGGTTCAGTTTATTATCATCAATGCAGGAAGCATGGCAGTGTCCAGGCAGGCATGGTGCTAGAGAAGGAGCTAAGATTTCTACACCTTATTCCAAAGGGAACCAGAAGAAGACTCACTTCCAGGTAGCTAGGAGGAGGGTCTCTTCTGTAGTAGCAGAGCCTGAGCATAGGCCCACAAAGCTGGCCTACAAAGTAATATACTTCCACAAGGCCACACCTCCTAATAGTGCCATTTCCCATGGGTCTAGCTTATTCAAACCACCACAGTAAGTACATTTATATGCTTACATTTATTATTTTCCCATTTATTTATAACATTGATTAAAGACCGTGGCAGCCAGTAATCCATCATAAGAGTCGGGATAGGCTTCTGGGGCTCAGACCCTAGTGTCTGTGACTGTCGATGTGTAGTGTGTACACTGAGGCTGAGGTTAAATGAAGGCAAAGCAGGGTAAGCAGTGATGCTTGCTCACTTTTTAAGCTCTGTTTGTTTGTTTTTCTTTGGCAGTCTTCTTCCAGTCTGCTATCCTAGCTCCTGCCAAGAGACTCAACATGAGCTTGCCAAGGAGTTAACCCTTAGAAGGTCTTTCTGCATCTTGAGGAAACTTGAACAGTGAATCCATTTTAACTACTATAAGAAAGGCACTTTTAAAATCCATGTCAAACAAATTGTCTCATCAAACCTGATGGAGTTGCACCAATAAAAATAGATACCTGTGTTATTGATACTGATAACCACTAAATATCACACAAGCAGCTCTTTCTGGCAATAACATTTTCCTTATTCAGTAGTTCTTTTTCTCTTTTCTTATGATTTCAATGAAAAATGCATTAACCGTCAATGCCAACCCACAGTCCTTAAGTCCTATTCTATGACATGTATTTTGGTAAAACTGAAAACACCTATATTATTTATGTACTAGGTTTTGAATCATCTACCTTTTTGAACACTGGCTATTGCAGATCTTCTTTATACTACTTGAGCCTTTGATCCTATCCTGCTCCCGTGAACTTCTTGACCTTGCATGAAGAGATGTACTTGGCTTTATCATTACCAAAAAAACCTAGTGCCATGTGCGAAAAGTGCCTGGGAGCACTTGAGGATGCATGGTTTAACACCCCTAAAGTCAGAGTAGGACAGGCCTCCACCGTCAAATTATCTTTCTTCTGTTCTCCATCAATTCCCATATCCCTTAGGCAATAACCTGAGCATATTGTCAGTTGTTGGATCCCTTCTCAAGCCCTGTCATCATTTGTACACAGGTCTCCCCTAAATCACCACCTGTGTCTCTTCAAACTTCCAAGGTCTCCCTGACTTCCTTATTATTGTCCATGTGCCTTTTCTTGCCACATTTCTAAATGGGACTTCATTCTGAAATGCTACCCATGACCTTTTAATCAAATAGTGAGAAAGCCCCTTTCTCAGTCCCTATCTGTTTAACCAATTCAACATACACAGTAGGCGCCAAGCTTGCAGTAAGTTCTCTTGGTTCATGGCTCTTGGAACTTTTGTTCCACTAGCTTTCTATTAACTATTCTCAGACTCTCACAGTTCATCTCCTTTATTACTTTATAAATGTGCTACTCTCCGAGGTCTGTGCTCATTCTTTTGTCCTTGTTTTAGATATTGTTTCTTCTCAGAAGCATTCCTGAAAGAAAGTACTGTTCTGCTCCCTATGAGCACCCTATACTTGTCATAGCCCAGAGTTTCACAAAATAATAGTTTGACATCTTCTGTAAACCCTTAGATTCAAACACACCATTCTCTTTCCTTATTACACGGACTCCCATTCCTGAGCTGTTTTGGGCATCTCCTAGGATTTAAACTCCACAATGATTCTATTCTGTCTCCACTTCAACACTGACCTTTCCTCCTACTAACCCAATCCAGTTTGTTACCAAGTTCAGCAATGCTTCCTCTTCAAGCTCTTTCCACTAATCTTTGTCATTTTTTGTTGTCAAATCATTACTTTAAGACCACAGACTACCAGGTCATGGTTTCAGCATGTTAGTTAGTTCATGCAGAGACTGTGGGTAGACTATCAAAACTACTACGTGTGAACTTTTCCTTTGTAAAAAGTGTTTATCAGTGCTGTCCAACCCCTGATCCTTTGAATTCATGCATAACCAGCTTCAAATCAAATATTTTAATACTGTATTCAAGATTATAAATAAGTAACTCCTGGAAGTTAGAAATGCTATAGATCATGGTCCTTGATCCCTTTGCAAAAGACATTTGGTGACATCTCAAGACATCACCTGCCTAAAGTTTGACAGAAAGGAGAATGTTTTTATTGTCACAAAAAAGTGAAGGATTGTTACTGACATCTTGTGAGTCTATATCAGAGATGCCCCTGAGCATTGTACCTTATCCAAGACAGTCCCTCCACAGCTACCCCACAGCAGAGTTGGCCAACTCAATATGAATAATATCAAGGACAAGACACATGCAACTGTGGCCAATTCTCTGCCAAGGTAGACTGCCTATCTATCCTAACTAAAGCTCTGGCAATTAGAAATGATAACTCTTTGCTAAGGAATATTTCAGCCTAAATATTTTCCGGGTTTTGTTACTTTGGCGGAAATCCTGAACTGAATGATGTACCGGTACCTATTCAGAAATGTATGATGACTTCTATCCAGAGATGTAGATGAGCCCAGTAACCAAAACTTGGGTATATGATTACTAGAAATATTGGAAAGAAACACAACAAACAAAAATTGGCTATACATGGAAACAGACTTGTGGAACAATTCAGTCTTATGAGTTTGTGTACTAGATCCATGCAGTTTTCTTATATCTTGCATAGACTATCATGGCCATGATCCCTACATTTGAAGTAGCCAATGACTCCATCTGTTTAGTTTTTCCCTATCTAGACTTAACTCTCTTGATACTTTCCATCAACGTCCTTTCTCTAATTGCCCCTGATACCCTGAATTCCCTGATTCTGTGTGTCCAGTCAATCCTCCTTACTTTAGTTCAAGATGGTGATATCAGACTCATCAATATTTCTTCTTGAAAGCTGGCAGAAAGGAGAACTTCTCATGCCCCTATTAGTTCCTTGAGAATCTGTCACCCATGCAGTGCTCAGCAATCCATGTTTTTCCTTATTCATCACCCTAGGGCACTGCTCCTCAACTTTCCTAATGTCTTTTAATACAGCTCCTTGTGCTGTGGTCACCCCCAACCATAAAGTTATTTCATTGCTACTTCATAATTGTAATTTTGCTACTGTTATAAATCACATTGCAATTATGTGATATGCAGAATATCTGATATATAACCACCAAAGGGACTGAGACCCTACGTGAGACCCTACGAGGAGTACAGATGAGCCACAGAAATATAAAGGAGCTTTCACAATCTCAGCCTGAAAATGACACCTATACCCCATGCCATTGTATTTCAGACTAGAACATGTTCTATGGACTGGGAAGTACAGGGTGAAACAGGAGGAGAGAGGAGTGTAGAACAAGGTGAGTGAACACAACACTGTGTCTGAAATGAAGCTCCTGGTCTCCACCCCAGTCATCCTTTCTAGGTCTCCCTTCTCCATCAATGTCAGTCACATCCCACCCAGGGCTCAGGACAAAGAGCAGAAAGCATTCAAGACTCCCTTCTTTTTCTAACAGCAGGTGTCCAATGCATCATTGAGAAGTCTCCTTATTTTTGTTTTCAAAACAGTTTCTGAGTCCAGTACTTCTTACCACAGCTACTGCTAGTTGACCAAATAATACTCTTATCAATCCATTTTCTCCTGAGAGCAAAGTTCATCCTTGAAACTTTTATGTCATATCATGGCCTAAAAAGTACTTAGCATGGTGTTGGTCAAAGAATGTTAGCTTGTTTTATCAGTGAATTATTCTCCTTGAGATATATTTTTTCAACAGTTACATTACATTAATCTTTCCCATTTCTCCATAAGTACTAAAAAATCCTTCCATTACTTTAGATGCCACTAAAGTTAGCAAATGCTAAACTTCTTGGGATAGCTGGGAAGCACCTCCACATTCCCATGGAGATAATCTCTGTGTGTTCATCAGTGCCCTTGACTATCACTCTACCAAACTTGGTCTTGGTCTCCTTGGCCTTTCTCCCAAGTACGAAACATCAATCAACCTGAAGATTTTCCGTTGCTGATCCCTCTACCCCGGCCCCTTGCCCCAGATGAGCACATGACTACTTCCTTCATTTCCTTTGGGTCTTTGTGTTAGATCTTTCTGTTCTTTCCCCAAACCACAGCAGTCCTTCACCTACTCAGCCTGCCCCTAAGTGCTTCCTACCCTCTTTACTGACCTATTTGGCCATTTTTCCTTACATCATTACTTTCTGCGTACTTTGTTTAACACTTTCTCCTACACTAGAGTATAAATTGCTAGAACTGTAATGTCTTCTGAATTTGTTTACTAAGTATTTTGACCCTTTAAACCATGCTTCAAATACAGAAATGCCCACAAATAATCACTTAGCAGATTAACATTAAGCTTTCCAAATCTACTTTAAAACATCTGAAGAATAGACACTGATACAGTGTCAAACAAACACATGGTAAACTAAACTGTATGGCAACAGAGATATTCTGTGGTGTTATCTTTTGATTTATAGCTGAGTGTGTTTCCTGAACATTAGCATGTGATCCCTGAGTACTTATGTATGGAAGCTGTTGGATTTCTTTTTAATTTCATTCTTCTTAATTTAATTAGAGCTGCTCATTAAGGTGTTTACTGATGAAGACTAAGGTAATTATGGTAAAATTATTTAAACGTCTTTCCAATGCCCATATTTAATACATTTGATTGGCAATTAAATAAACTGTAATCAAACTGATTTTTTGATATGTACTTAGAAGTTTGAACACCATTTAAATTGATCAAAGCAGCCTAGACTTGGGCATAAGACTGTCATTTGACAGTCTGTTCCAATAGCTTTCCTTCCATCATCATGCTGCAGTAAGTATATGAGTTCAGTCTCTGCGAATCTTCTTCAGATTGGGGTTACGACAGAGCTTACCATGGGGACTATCAACAAAGCTTAATGAGGATACACATAAGACATTCAGGATGGTCCCCATCAGTGGCCTCACTGTTCATCTATAAGGTTTTCCACTTGCTGAAATTAAATTCCATTCACTTTCCCACATCTCCGGTTGGTAAAGCACAGAAGCAACACACGATATTTTCAGATGAATAATTGTCTTCATTTCATTCATAAGGTAGAATATCTGGGTGGCCATGGTAAATTGTGTGTCCAAGTAGAAGACTTTGGGTATTCCAAGATATCCTAGCTCTTATAAACCTCAACCTTAGAGAATAGAATATCTCTGGAGGCCTGGTAACTATCCAGCACACAATCACCACACCAGAAGATCTGACACTCCCTTCTTCCTCTCAGAGTGAACAAATGATGTCACTCTTCTGTAAGTCCTGTCCCAACTCTATATCACCAGTAGTTAAACCTAATGATGGCTTTCCATATCTGGGGGATGACACACAGTTAAAGTCTCCATATGATGTCCAGATTGATATTTGTGAAAAAAGGTTTTTGACAAACAATAATTCTAAAAAGTAGTAAGTATAATAATTAATAAAACATTGTACTGATTTAGTGACAGAGTTGAAATCAACAGGAATGTTCAGACACTTGATATATAACATCTAAAGAAGGCAATTTTACAAGGAACTATAAGATACATTTTATTTAACTAATATTCACTAATATTTTATTATGCAACCTATAATACTTAAAATTATGATATAACATGTAACAGTTTAAAAAATATACCTTTTGTTTTAAAGCCTTCTAACTTGATCATAGATTTAGGCCAGACTTCATCACATTAGTTAGAATGAATGAGACGAAGACAAAAAATCAACAATAATATCCAACTTCATCAAAATAGAATGCTGATACATCTTAGTGCATAAGGGTTTAACAGACATTAGAAAAATACTACAAACTGCCCATTCTTAATTTAAATTCCAGAAATATAATATAGTTCAAAGCATCCAAAGACACATTGCTAAGTATGAACTAAACCCACAGCTTTCTCAATTATCAAGAATAAGGTTTTTGAGGCTGGAGAGATGACTTAGTAGTTGAGAGCACTGGCTGCTCTTACAGAGGACCCAGATTCCATTTCCAGCACCCCCATGGCAGCTCACAACTGTCTGTCCAGTTCCAATGCTCTCTTCTGGCTTCAGGGAGCCAGGCAGGTGCCTACATATATGTATATTCACAGACATACATGTAAGCAAAACATCCACACACAGAACATTTTGTTTAAAAATTTTAAAAAGTGGGAGAGGGTGGGGTGGCAGGCATGGGGAGGGGGAGGCAAAAGGGGTTTGTTCTTGTTGTTTTTGTTTGTTTGTTTGTTTTTTGGAGGGGAACCTGGGAAAGGGAAAATTTACATGTAAATAAAGAAAATATCTAATTAAAAAAAAAAGTCAAAAAAAAAGAAAACTAGAATGCAATTTCCTGCTCAGAGTTGTGTAATTGTCCAGTCTGAAACAGGAAATACAGTACAAGCAATGTGACCACTGTAAAAAAAAAAAAATTTAAAACAGTCAAGTCCCACAAAAAAGCAACATTTTTAAATTAGAAAATGATGTAAGCTAAAGTCACTCAAACTTCTACACTAGCAACTCTGGAAGAGAAACCTATGATAGAATTTTAAGAAATTCAAATCTTATTTCTAACGGCCCTAAATCTTTCCAGATACCTTTAGCCAAACTGCAAACTGGGAGTCAGATACAGTTCAAACAAATACAGAGGAGGCATAAGGACAAAGTATGTTTTCATAATATGCAGGCAAACTGTGACAGTATTCTCCATGGATATGTGACTCAAGAGAACATTTCTGAGATTGTGTCTTCTAAACCTTGTTGGGCCATTTGCTGGCATATCTCATCAAAAACATATAAGTGTTTTTAGAGAAAATAGTTAATGAGCGTCAGCAAAAATTGTGACAGTTAGGAAGAGTTCAGGACAGGCAAAACCTGTAATGCTCTTCAGTTCTTTATAATCTTGAAGTTATACACAAAAGTAAACAGCTTAAGTTTCAGTTCTCAGTGGTGAATGCTAGGCTAGAGATAATACCAATGGGTCATCACAGCACACCACAGGGGCGCCTGATATAACTGTGGCTGATCCACATGGCTACTCCAACATGGTTGACCCTCTCTTGCTGGTGGGTAGAGAGAAAGGAGGGGGCTTGGAAGGAGTTATCAGAAGTAGTGAGCTCCAAGTGAGTCTACAAAAAACATCAGAGTAAATTCATTGTTTTTAATAGCTGAGTAGTACTCCATTGTGTAGATGTACCATAATTTCTGTATCCATTCCTCTGTTGAGGGACATCTGGGTTATTTCCAGTTTCTGGCTATTATAAATAAGGCTGCTATGAACATGGTGGAGCATATGTCCTTATTACATATTGGAGCATCTTCTGGGTATATGCCCAGGAGTGGTATAGCTGGGTCCTCTGGTAGAACTTTGTCCAATTTTGGGAGGAACCGCCGAACTGATTTCCAGAGTGGTTGTACCAGCTTGCAATCCCACCAGCAATAAAGTAGTGTTCCTCTTTCTCCACAACCTCTTCAGCATCTGCTGTCACCTGAGTCTTTTATCCTAGCCAATCTGACTGGTGTGAGGAGGAATCTCAGAGTTGTTTTGATTTGCATTTCCCTGATGACTAAGGATGTTGAACATTTCTTTAGGTGTTTCTCAGCCATTTGGTGTTCATCAGTTGAGAATTCTTTGTTTAGCTCTGTACCCCAAATTCTTAGGGAAATGGATGGATCTGGAGAGTATCATCCTGAGTGAGGTAACCCAATCACAAAAGAACACACATGGTATGCATTCTCTGGTAAGTGGTTATTAGCCCAGAAGTTTGGAATACAGGAAGAACAACCCACAAACCACAAGAAACTTAAGAAGAGTGAAGACCAAAAGGTGGACATTTCATTCCTTCTTAAAAGGAGGAACCAAATACTCATAGAAGGAGTTGCAGAGATTAACTATGGAGCAGAAACTGAAGGAAGGACAAGCCAGCCTAAATATAGCTATCTCCTGAGAGGCTCTGACAATACCTGACTAATACAGATGTAGAGGCTCACAGCCATTCATTGAACTGAGTACACGGTCCCCAGTGAAGGAGTTAGAGAAAGGATCTATGGAGCTGAAGGGTTTGCAGCCCCTTAGGACGAACAACAATATGAACTAACTAGTTCCCTCAGAGCTCTCAGGGACCCAACCACCAACCAAGGACTATACATGGTGGGAGTGAATGTTTTGGCAGCATGTGTATAGTAGAGGATTGCAAATTCGATCATCAGTAGGAGGAAAGGACCTCGGCCTTGTCAAGGTTTTATGCCCCAGTGTAGGGAAATGCCAGGGCCAATAAGTGGGAGAGGGTGGGGTGGCAGGCATGGGGAGGGGGCAGGCAACAGGGGTCTGTTTTTGTTGGTTTTGTTTGTTTCTTTGTTTGTTTGTTTGTTTGTTTGTTTTTTGGAGGGGAAACTGGGTAAGGAGAAATTTGCATGTAAATAAAGAAACTATCTAATAAAAAAAAATCAGAGGAGCTCAGTAGAAAAGCTCTATAACATTTTCAAATCAGTAAAGACCTCAGAAGATCTAGAAGGTTTGGACAACAGACAGAAACTAGGGATATGACTGAGGAATCAACAGTACTTAGTGTCTTGCGCTAGACCTTACATAATCCTCTCTTCAGAACAGAGCACCATGAAGGAAAGGACTGAGAGCAACAGTGTGACTAGATATGTATTTTGAAGCAGGACAAGGTTGTCCCAAGTTAAAATACAAGCTCAAAGTTAGGAAAGTGGACCACAGTAAAAGGTGTGAAGAAAGCTCAAGAAAGGTGTCAAGGAGAGGAGGATGACCTGGTTGTTGTTGGTGGTGGAGGAGGATGACCTTGTTGTTGTTGTTGGGGGAGGATGACCTGGTTGTTGTTGGGGGAGGAGGATGACCTGGTTGTTGTTGGGGGAGGAGGATGACCTGGTAGTTGTTGGGGGAGGAGGATGACCTGGTAGTTGTTGGGGGAGGAGGATGACCTGGTAGTTGTAGCTGCTGTTGTTTGTTATGCTTACTTCAGCTGGTGAGGAGCTGTTGACAAAGGCATTTACTGAAGCTAGAGACACTACATTAGACTACAGAGACTTCTCTACATTAGAGTAGAGAAGGAGGAAAATGGAAGGACAGGAGAGCTGATGAGGTCACTTTTAATCTGTTAATCTTGTGGCCTTATAAACCTCCAGGTAGAGAGAAGATCCAGAAAAGAACAGGCCTGACAGGAAAGAAGAAATACTCACTTAAGACTTCTCTCTCCCTTTCCTTTTCTCTCTCCTTCTCCCTCTCCCTCTCCTTCCTCCTCCCTCTCCCTCCTCCTCATTCTCTCTCTCCCCCTCCCCTCCCCTCCCCTCCCTCTCCCTCTCCCTCTCCCTGTGTGTGTGTGTGTGTGTGTGTGTGTGTGTGTGTGTGTGCGTGTGTATGTGCAATGTGTGCAATGTACATGAATGTACATGTCTGTGTATGGGTGTGTGTGTGTGTAAACATGTGCCTGTGGGTATATCTATAGAGTCCATAAGGTTTCAATGGTTGTCTTGCCCTCTTGTTTTCCATCATCCTTTGAGAAAGACTCTCAGAGAGTGTAGAGCTCCCTAACTGGCTGGTCAGTGTGCTCCATGATCAGCCTGACTCTGCATCCTCAAAACTGGATGCTTTTTATTCGTGTGCTGGGAATCTGAGCTCAGCAGAGATTTCACCAACTGAACCATCGTCCAAGGCCCTCAAGTTGTTTATAGCAGACACTAATCTTAATGACCACTCAAAGGAGCACACACCAACACATTGCACAGCATGTTTTTATCATCCTCCCCACTCTATGGATGAGAATGAGTCTGAGGGATTTCTCAGTGATGATGAAATACTAGCCAGTAATTAACCCTACAGTGCAAGCCTTTGTCAACATGTTGCATCATGAAAAAAAACTTGATTAAATATTTTAGGGCAAGATGAAAGTATGTACAACTCTAAATTCAGGTTCTTGGTGCTATTTGACCTTAACATTGTGTGTGCAATGCCTTCGTCTGTATAATGGTAGACAGTGGATTTATATTGCACGGACATGCCTGCAGAGTGCTGGATGAAGCATGCATGCATCATAAATGACACTCACTATGGTATCCATGACCTGACATTTTCACCTTATGAACTGGAATTCTACCCTATACCCTGTTTATTTTATATTTTTTAAATGCTATACTTTTCAAAAGGTATTGGGAAATTAATATATCCCACCAGATTTAAAGTTATTTAATGATTTAATTCAAATATAACTTATTTTATTGTAAAGAGGATGAATCATAAAGTGCTTTTTGACTTGTCCATAATGGTGGACAACTCAATATAAACTGACTCATTGACAGACATAGTGGGGTGAGAAAGAAAGCCACGAACTTGCAGAAAGATCACCCAGAAGTTTCAAGTTGACAGCATCTAAAGACAACAACAACAGAAGTCCATACCATTCCTCTTTATCCATCTGCATTCGAGATGAATAGGCTGGTCTACGTGTGAAGAGTTTAAGCCCAGACTCATGCCAAGCCACAGAGGTCACTCTAGATATTTTGTTCTGCACAGTAATATCACTGATAACTTTTTAAAAAGTTTAAAAATTGTCAACTCTGAAATATCTCTGAAACGAAACCACTGATATTATAGACACAATTTGCAAGTTCTGGGCATCGTTCTGTCAAAGATGATCTAAACCTTCAGTAACACCTAACCCTTATGGTAAATGTAAATATATGTTTTCTTAACTCCAGCTGCATTAAAGCAGATATTCTGTTGTATTTATATATTTAGGACTATATATAATATTATATTTTGCATATATAGCAACAACTAAAGAAAAAAAATGCCATGAATTTTAGAAAAGGTAAGGGGAGTACATGGGAGGGGTTTGAGGATGGAAAGGGATGTGGAAAATTATATAATCATATTATAATTTTAAATTTAAGATGTATTAGAATATAAAGTAAATAATCTTTCTCATGTGCATACATTACCTAGAGTAACTGATGAATCAATTATCCTGCTTTTCAGAGATCTTTCCTATTCTATACTCCTGAAACTTCAACTCCTCAGCATCTGTGGACTTTGGGTCACCTAAAACACACACATACACACACACACACACACACACACACATACACACACACAAACACACATGCACATAGACAGATGCACACACACAATTTAAAGTGCTTCTCAGGATATTAAGAGAAACTACACATTAGAGCATTCAGGTGATGTAATCATTCACCTTCAGCCATGGGGTCACATTCACAGACATATGATCCAGCAAGAACCACAAACATAAAAAGACATGTGGGACAGACAGAGCTATCATGACAACTAGAACCTACTTGCCAAAGTTCTTGCAGCAAGTATTCAAATTCAGTAACTAGCACTTTTAGAGGCTATTCCAAAGCCCTTGCCTATCACTGACAGTTTGTCTGTGAAGTCAAGACAATTTCCAACCTTCTACTAATTGATCACAAGCTTCAAACCCTTGCAAATGCTCACCATGTCATTGCTGTGTTGGGTGCTGTAGGAAATGAGTAGTGTTATAATTATTTAATGAAATTGTACTAAGGTGACCTCTAGATACAAAATTTAAAATGTTGATGTATGTATTGTTATTATCTGCTAGAACACAAATTAAATTGGTTTACAATAGCAGCTTTTCACCAAAGCACACATTATATTTTATTTTAAAATTAAATTCACTGTGTGTATCTAGTCTATTGTAACATTGTTCTACGTGAGCATCTTGTCCTCAGCTGTCCCTGAGAAACCTTAGAAGTTAAGGTCAATCACGATTGTACAAGCTAAGGAAGAATAGCCTGTGAAACACATTCTTGGTGATATGCCTGTCTTTTTCACTGTGACTGCACTAGCTGCCTATGTGCAGAGCAACTACAGTGACTGTCTCCAGAAGTCTATGCCCCTAGTGGCACACAATAAAGAATTAATGTCTTTGAGACTCTACTAATGAGGCAAGAGAAGAAGTCATCAAGCCTCTCCCTATAGGAAGACAGAATCTTAATAGGATTGTTACCAAGCTGCCACATTCTTGGTCCCATGATAAATCCAGTAAAATAAGGGAAACCCTTGAGTACTGTGGTTTTCATCCATGAGATGAGCAATTGACATGCCAATAATATCCTTTCTCCTATTATACTCCCAATGGCCAGCAATACATAAACCATCCAGCATTTTTGGAACAAAACATAACAAAGGAAGTGCATAAAATTGCTCAGACTGTCTAAACACACAGTATGATTTCAACACCCTAGTCTTCCAGCTTTAGATTGTCCAAATGGAGCATCAAGGGAGACATCAAAGTGTGACATCATCATTAAGCAGGAATAGCACACATTGCCAAAGGCCCATTTTATGGCCTTACCAGAGCATTTGAAAATCAACAAAATATATTTAACCCAAACTATTACTGCTGACAATAGGTTCCTTTCTAAGAAAGTTTTGAGTAGTCTTCGCATCTCTTTTTAAAGCAGAACTAAGGTTAAATGAAGACTTACGGATTGCTCAGTTAGGTCCTGGGTGTCTTCCATGTGGTTGTCTAACTTCTCTTGCCACTCCCACGCAGAAGCAGCTTCCTTGGATCACAACCGACTATCTAAAACAAAAGGGGTAAAATAGAAAAAAAAAAGCAAAGGACTTTCTTAATTCATTTTTCAGACGCATCTAAGCATATAAAGATTTAGCAAAATAATTGGCAGCATGTAAGATGTAGGTGAGCTTTCTGAAGAATGAAATGAGTCATTAATTATATTTCCATGTCTTACAGAAATAATGATCTTGTAAAAGAACATATCGGATATGTGAAGAGCCCCTCAGGAATCTTTAAGTTAAAAGAAAAACATCTGAGGACAACTTGAAGACAGTAAACAACAATTACACCATTTTGCTTAGACAAAAATAATGAGAAACACCTTAATCACTACTGTATAATATAAATTGGGAAAATACAGTGTGTTTTATTAGTGATGCTTTTAGGATTAAAAAAAAAAAAAACCTGTCTAAACTATATTTTCTAAAGAGTGTCGTATTGAGGTTGGCAATGACACTTGGATGTCACATGCATGAAGCCCTAGGGTTCATCCTGAAAACCACAAAAAGATACTATATTTTAAAATGCATAGTTTTTTAAAAGGTGGGGAAAATAATTATTTTAAGACAGATAAATAAGAGAAGTATTCAATAGACTACAGTGATGCAATCTGTTAATTACTCAAAAGATAAAATTAATTTTCACACCATACAATATTTTTATACTGGCTAAGCAGAAATATACCCTTACATCTCAAATACAGGGAGATTTTGTGATAGCAGCAATATCCTCCCCAAATTCTCATCTTTTTCTCTTGAATGAATACGCAAGACCGAGTAATACTAACAAATTAATGGTATTATAAAAGCAATTTTAACTACAGTACAGAGTGAAAACTGATTTTTATAAATAGACTCTCCAAGGCCTCTGTGGCTTGTTCTTAATTTCTATGAGGGAAGACGAGGTCTGTCTTCCCATGAGTTATCCACGGCATCTAGTTTGTCTGGCTCTGTGTTTCATGTGTCAACTAGATCAATGACAAATGTAGCCCTGAGGATGTCCCTGACGATGACTTGAAAGAAAGGGAGGAAACAGCTGGTGCTGAACATTTATTTAGTCTCAAATACATGGCTCTTTGGGGAAGACTCTGTTTCACCTGGGTATCTTGCTTTGTTTTAGGGCAATGAAACAGAAACGTAAAAAGAAACATTATTTACTAAGTGAGATGCTTTAACTATTCATAAAACTTTGAGCTGAAAAATAGCAGATGATTCCCTACTCATCTGACCCATTCATAAAAATTACTCCCAGGAAAATTATCATTGATGACAGTTAATTTACAGATGCATCAATCCTATGTCTACTTCATCACCATGTAATATTCCCCTTGGCTCTTTCTTCCAATTGTGTGTGTGTGCACATGTATGTGTGCATATGCACGTGTGTGTGTGTGTGTGTGTGTGCACATGTGCGCATGCTTATGTATGTCTACATGTATATCCAAATTTTCCTCTATGTGTACACCAGTCATAGGATCAGGGCCCACCCAAATACAGTGTGTGTGTGTGTGCACATGCACATGCATATATGTGTTTATGAAGACATCTAAATTCTCTACACATACACCAGTCATAGGATCAGAGCCCACCCAAATACAGGAAGAGCATATCTCCATTTGACTAAATTTACAAAGACTCTAACTCTAAAGAATGTAACATTCACAGGTTTCAGGTTTGGGATTTAAGCATATCTTTAGGCACAAAAATTCACCACAACACATGTTCCATTAGCATATGAAACTACTTTAAATATATGCTCACAATGCTTGTAGGTTCTATACCAAGAAAGGCAATGTGCAGAATAAACTGAGGGTGGTACCATTGGAAAGGAAGCCACCATCTTCCAGAGGAACATTATCTCAGGTGTTGTTACCACCTTGAGCAAAATTATGGCTAATACTTCAGGACAGAGACTGGTGCATAAGAGAATTAAACAAAAACTGTCCATTTTCTGGCTAACCATCAATTTAGAGTTTACTTAATATTCAACTGAGGAGTTATTTGTGTCAATGTTCCATGTTATGGCACAATGCTTTGTTTTATATTTCCTTGAAACTTAAATTAATTGTTACTTTAATGTTGTTTTAATGCTAACATAATTTTTGTTCTTTGCCAAACTCACTCAGGTCCTAAAATATTATGAACCCAATGATTTTATATCATTGAACCATGCTAAACTCCCTCGGCTACTTGCAGGCAGAGTATTATTTTACATCTTAATTTGCCAATGGTTGTTATGCTAAATCCTTTAACATTTCATTTTTACAAACATATGAGGAAAAGAAGAAAACCGTTCCTCAAATCAAGTAAGAAAATAATTAACCTACAATAAAGATATAAAATTAAGGGCTAACAGTAACCTCATGCTGTTTTATGAGGTGAGAATCTAGAAGCCTGTTCTATCATCACAGGCTACTTCTCCAGAAAGGTGAGTTTTAGGAATAGCACCAACCTCACCCATTCTGTGTGAGGCTATTTCTCCTATAGTTAAGTTTTCAACATACAGAGAAATCATCAAATCCTGTTGCTTAGCTTTATGTAGAAGTGACATATGTATTCTTAGGTCTTAAAAATTAGAGTAAAACTCAATAATCCTAATTCAAACACATGCTTATTTGTGTGTGTAATGTTATGAATATTTAGAAGCATTCCAGTCAATGCAGGCTGATCCACACAGAGAGATCAAGGTGACTTCAGTCCTAATGAATGAGGATTCCCCTCACATGTCTCTCTAATAAAGTAGTTTCAACAAAAACTAGATGGTCCATCTAGAAGGAACATGGATGTGAAGATGATGGGTTTCATCTCTTTAAGGGATCACATGGACCAGGAACAGGGACTGCACTTGAGGAACCCCACAACTCTAGAGAGTACACATAGGAGGTGGTAACACCTTTCACCAGCAATGAAGCCAGACACTGGGGCTTTGTCATAGCCCCGAAGAGACCTTTTCACATTCAAGAAATCTCCAAGTCTACCCCAGAGTTTGCTCTAGTCTCTCCATTGCCATATCTCCTCAGTGTCATGGGAAGAGATGAAGCATCATAGTCATTTGCCTGTTTAGGAGCAACAACTTTGTCCTGACTCCTGTTTTCTGAATATCACAGGTCACACATGGCCCCTGTGATGGTTTTACAATATCTGTCTGCTTTTACTCTCTAAAACATCTTTAGAACCTGAGTTTATCCTCCATACAAATCAAGATTCCTTCTTTGGTCCTATTTGCATCTGTGCTAGTATCCATTTTGAAAGATCACTCTGCCAAAAGGTCCTTGCAAGGATCACCAGGGTCTGTGCAATTGTACCCTGGGGACTCTGTCCTTAAACCAAAGTCCGGAGCTAAAGCTAGAGTATCTAGGACAATGTGAACACAGATGTATCTATATAATTCTCACTTTGGAAAAAGTAGGGCAAAAAAGGAACCTCTATTTTCTTATCTATGTTCCACTCCTACTACAGCCTTAGGAAGATTTAAACTGCAGGATACCCAAACTTTTGTTGCATCTTTTATGAGGAGTTAGATGCATGGATAATGTATCATCTCTGACACAGGCCCTGAGATGTGAGTAGCACATTGAAAAGTCTTTCAACTTGTACAGTTGCCTGGGTCAAAAGAAGATACCCCTAAATGACTTTATGACATCAATAACACTTCATCTGTGGTTTGACATTGAGATTTTCAAACCATATGCAAATGCTCAGAAGCACATTTTGGGGGAAATGTTCTTCAAGTTTGTAGCCAGGCAAGCTATCTCATCATTTTGGAATCTGAGGTGGGGGATTGCAAATTTAAGACCAGAGACTTTATCTCAAATGAACAAAAGAAAAGAATAGTTTGGACCTGCTCACATGGGAGCATATTATATACTGACACTGTATGTGCCTTACATGGTCCTATATTCAGCTTCAGCTTAGAGGAGTGCCCCTGGGGCTTATCTTGTTGCACCAAGTGAGCTATATCTAATAATACATCTTGCTTAGGACATGGACCTTTGAAAAGAGCAAGCTAATCCTCTTTTGGTGGCAAAACATGAAACTTGGGAGCTTTTGATAGCTATGTGGGAACACCAATCTGAAGGGTAAGACAGAAAGCTTTCACTTAGAGAGAATGTGAGCAATGCTAGAGAGAAGATCCTGGCAGGTTGACCAGCGGGGTGTGATTGCTGGACCCGAATCTTGCTCTTTCTGGGTTTCGTTGGTTATCATCATGGTCTTCAATTCAATATTCCTTATTGTCCAAGGTCCTTGGGATAAAACAACAAGTACATAGGGAGTCTAAGAATTCACATTTTCATCCCATTATTGAGAATTGTAGCTCTGAGCAATTGTCTAGAAAAAAAATGATTTCCAGCTTCCATACATGTGTCTTCTACCTTTTAGAAATGGGGCTGTAAAGCTGGGTCAGCCACTGGCTGGCTCCTGTTGACCAGGCAGCATGCCCGAGAGGGAAACCAACTGCACAAACAACACCTAGCTCCAGTTCCATGGCCAAATGTTCAGAGAGGTGAAGATGAGTGCACTTGGTCTCTGCACATGACTCTCTTCTCTGCCCATAAAAAAGGGAAATAGTAAGGATGTCCAAGAAACAAGTCGAGGTGTATAGTAACAAGTACCTTGACTTCAAGCTCCTTAAATGGAGCCAAGACTGCAAACTACAGGCTGGACTATTTCTGAACTGTTTATAAAGATAGCTCATGAACTTTGCAGAATCATCCTTGTAACACAAAATATTTGGACTCCCAGCACCACTGAATGGTGGTGGTGGTGGAGGAGGTAGGGGTGGAGTGGGTAATGGAGGTAGGGATGTAGGTGATGGTAGAGGTGGTGGTGGTGGAGGAGGTAGGGGTGGCGTGGGTAATGGAGGTAGTGATGTAGGTGATGGTAGAGGTGGTGGTTGTGGTGATGATTGAAGTAGGGGTGGAGGTGGGAGGGGTAGAGTTGTTGTTGTCGGTGGTGATAAATTAATATTCTTAATGCCAAAAATTATGTAGGCATTGTATGTTCACTTACCTGATGGTAAGAAGTTCTGCTATTATAAATTATAATCTCTTGAACTTTAAGAAACAGATCCAACTTAGAGGAAGGTTTTCTGCTTATTCTAAGTAAGTAATTGTTAATGGTTTAGTATTTGGGCTCAAAAACCCAGGGTAATGATGGCAAACTGTTCCAAACAGACATCTAAAAGAATCTTGGTCTAGACAGCATGTGCTGCTTTGAGCACACTCAGTACACCATCTTGCCATCTTCCCTTCTTTCATTCTGAACCCCTCCCCCACTTACAATTGACAATCACACTGATGAGTGTTTTGTTTATCCTGAACTGATGCAGCTGGCTCTCCTATAGCCTAGCAGAGGAGAAAAATATTTGAGCCTTTTCTTAGAGTCAGTTTTTATTTTCCTCAGACTTAAATCTCTCTTCATTGTAACCTAGGAATCTTTCCAATAAGGATTGACTTTGTACATCATTCCACATATCTGAGGAAAATATGTTATACTTCAAGAGAGTTTAAGAATAAAACTACAAAAGTTATCTCCTGGAACCTTAGAAAAATTATAGTTTTGCCAAGAGTATAGACGTACAATTTCTAGAAGATTGGAACAAAGTTGATAAGTCCTGGCTTTTCTATCAGACAAATGTGGAACATGGGGAAAGTTCATTATCTCTGAATGTCATGCTCATCATCCTCAAAGTAAAGACAGAAATATTACTTGTATTGCATTTTGGGACTGTATGGAAATTTTATTTCAAAATCATAACCACTTTAATCACCAGGGGCATTGGAAGACTCTCTATTTGTATTTTTCTGTTCATATATCAAATAAAAGCAACTTAACATTCTTTATAGTAGAACAATATCTATGTACCTTTTCATATAAAATGCAGTGAATTTGATTCTGTTAAACTAAAAATCTTATAACTAAGTGTTTCTAGGCATTGTACCAGCCTTACACAAATGTACTTAGATAGGGGTCAACAGTCATCAACTCCCACAATTGTCTGAACTTAAATATATTTGTAAAATTGAAAAATGACTTTGGAAAGTCATTACAGCTCACTACTTTTAACTATGTCATTTTATATAAATTCAAGATGTGATGGATTTCTTTAATGCAGGATTGTGAAAGATATGGAAATAGAATGGGTCATGAGAGGAAGAAAAGCATTACTTATCATTACATTTTGATTTGTGATGTTGCAGGTGAGTAGCCACGAGAACCCACAATAATGTCTTAGCTGAAAGTAGACTGGATGTGAAGAAGGCAGGAGAGAAAGTATGGGAGAGAAATCAATAGGATGAAGAACGCCCTTGAACGTCGTGAAAAGTCAGATCTGAAGGTCAAGGGTTCCAAGAGGAACTGTTCACACTGAAGAAACAAGAGGACATGCTGTATTTATATTGCATCTCGTTAACTCATTATCCTCACTGATGGGGATGAGCAGGCAGCTAAGACTAGAGAAGAACTATGAAAAAGTGTGTGAAAGCATTGTTATTTGAATTGAAAAGAGGCTAGAAAACTCTGAGCACCCTCAGACTCAGCCTGGCAGAAGCTGATCCTATAACAGAGCCTTGGGGAGGGAGTAAAAGAAAATCATTAAGTGAGATCAATCAGAAGCTCAGCCTTACACAAATTTCCATTCTAAAGTCTTGCTTCATAGCATAAAGACCTCATGCTGGAAAAAAAAATCAATACTGACTTTGATAGAGTGCTAAGACCTCAAGATAGAGAAGTAAGAGCAAAATTAGTCCACAGGACAGAAAGGATTTTAGAAGAAATTTGTTAAAAATCATAAACTTCATGAGGAAAGAAATCATCCCAGAAATCATCCCAGAAATAAAGTAATAGCCTAACAAGAATTCAAACTGTAGAGGAAGCTCAATAAAGCATACTAGGACTATGATTAATTAGTGATTGATGTGGGTGGTGCCATCCCTGGTCTGATGGTCCTGAGTTGTATAAGAAATCAGACTGAGCAAGCCACAGGGAGCAAGCCAGTGGCCTCTGCACCCATCAGTTCCTGCCTCCAGGTTCCTGCCCTGTTTGAGTTTCTGTCCTGACTTCCTTCCATGATGAAAATGGTATGGAAATGTAAGCCAAATAAACCTTCTGTACCCCAAGTTGCTTTTGGTCATGATATTTTATCACAGCAATAATAACCTTAACAAAGCAAGAGGGTACTGTAAGGATTGGAATGGAATTGTTTCGATCCTCGCTCTATGTCTTGGGATTAAAAGTAAAATAGAAATAAGTAGTACTTGATTACAGGATAATCAGGTTCTGTAGATACACTACATGAAACATCTTAGCTTCAGGGAACAAAGCCATCTCCTCCTTTTTTTTCTGCATTTCAGTGCTTCTTTATGTTTTAGTGTAAAGCACACATGTCAGAGCTTCCACTCTCTGGTTTGTTCACCAGAGCCACAAATCATAAACCTTGCCTTCACACACTTGGCAGGCAGCTACATATTAAAAACACACTCTCACCCATGCCGTCCCCTAAATCAATGTTTTCGTTACATACCCCTAGTTAAGCAGACCACATCATTAATGAATTTTTTTTGTAATATTTGGTTCCCAACAGAAATGATGGTGAATTCAGTCAACCACGAAAGCATAATGGCCTAGGAAATGCAGTAAATAAAATCTAGATATGAACTAGGCCATGGTACATCATTATTTTTAGATCACGCAATTATAAGCTGACATTGTACTGATACAGGTCAACAGAAATATATGCTCAAGTATCACGTTAGCACTTAACTATGTGAAAGGAAGCCAATTGGTTTAACTAACAATAAATTTCCAAAACAGTAAGGCTTCTATGGGAGAGATTCTAAGTTTTTGTTAGCTGGTTAGTTGACTGGTTAGTTAGTTATTAGTTCACTTAAAATTAAATTATTCCTTAGGAAACATAAAGGGAGAAAGAATTCATGTCTAAACTAAAGGAAGGATTGTTTTGCCTCACACTGGCTAAGCCTGGTTTGGTTTTACACAATCTATGGACTGGCTCTCCAGAGATACAGATAGTGTCCAACATGCTCCTGAAAGACGAGCTTTCCAAGGCAAGAACTATGGGGATCCTTAAGCAGGAGCCACTAAAAGAACAAGAAAACAAACAGGAAATGCTTCCCCCTACCTCCTCACAGGGATCATGGTGGCCTTTGTACTTCCTCAGGTATCTATTAGAGGGTGCTATGCCAAGAGGTGCCCCATACTATCTTTCAGGAAAGTCATTTGAGTTCCTTGATGGCAGTTACCATAGGGAAACAGAAAGGAGGAGAGGTGAAGATTCATAGAAACAAAGCTTGCTTTAACAAGAGCTTCCAACTTGTGTGAACAAAGGGGAAAATATAGGTTACCATGATAATAAAAAAGGTCACACTGAGTAAAACCTTTCTTAATGTGAGAACTAAAAATCTGAAAAACCAAGATCATATTTTCTTTTTTATATATAAAATATATATGTGTAAAAATATATGTGCATGGGTGTGCACAGACAATGAGACAGAGAGATAGAGAGAGGAGACAAAAAATATAAGGGAGGCTACTTGGAGAAAGCGAGGAGATGATAAAGAAAAATGGGAGAAGAAATGGAGGAGGACAGTTAGAGAAGAAACAAAAGCAAGATGAGATGGTATATGTGCTTAATGATGTCATAATCAAGGACATTTTTATAGTCTAACTTAAAAAAGTAACTCAGCAAGCTAGAGTGAGAATTGAGGTAATCATGCTGCCATTAGTTAAATTAAGCCTAAAAAGGCACCTGGTCTTAGAGAAGGGAAGGCCAGAGCTTCCATGCTCTGCATGCATGCTGGTACTCTCTGTTATATCCCTCTCCTGCACACCCATCCCTGGATGTTTCTGTTAAACTGTAGCTTAAGTGCTTGAACAGTCTATATTTGCAACAGAGAGGGGTTTGGGGGGCCTCCTATGGCCATAACTATGTCCCACACTTGAACAATCCTTTTCAAAAATAATTCATAAGACATATAAAGTTTAAATATTATGCTCTAGTTTGGAACCAAAAGCTGTATCTTACAAAAACAGTGATTCTTTTTAAATGTCTGTATGAATGAATAGATGGATAGATTACTAAATCAGGGGAAACTTCTGAAAGTCAGGAAATGGATTATTTTAAGGAGTTTCAGACTGAATCAGGCAAACAGAATCAAGATTTCTGTTTGCTATGAGTCAATGTAAGGCTTTAGGAAAATCTTGTAATTTCTCCGTACTTCAGTTTCTCACTCTATAAAAGGAGTATATTGCTTGAAATTTAATTCTCTCACGGTGGGCAGAGTTTTGATTCAACATTTATAAAATGCTCTTTAGCTTCTCTGATTAATAAGCAAAATGCTGTAATAGATGTTACAATATGCTTTCCAAGAAGTATAAAGGTAACAGCCTGGATCAATGTAAGATAATACTTTACTTGAGAAACAAATACCAGTCATATTTATTGCCCTTCCATTCCATTTGCTAAGTAATAAAAATTACTTCTGACAGAGAAAGTATCAAATTAATATTCAAGTGACTGAAAGTGTTATCTTCATATGCTGCTCCTGCCTCGGAGCAGAGAGAACTGTTTTGTTTTTCCAGGCTACCCAACATGTTTATATGGTAAAGTCAAGAATGCTGGGCATGGTTTTGAGGGCCTCCAGCGTATTCACTGGTTTCTGGCATGCTAATGCACTCTCCTCTTATAACCGTAAAAGTCCTCCTGAGTGCTTCTGGAAATATATAACAAATCCTTAATCAATTTAAGAGTGTTTTAACTGCATACATGAAATTTCTTGGGAGGAAAATGTTAGCCATTCTATGTACATACAATACTTAAGACAGCAAGAACATTTCTTCTCAGGGGCTCACAGCAGTCTCCCTACAGTAATATAACTTTCACTTTTATGTGCATAAGTCCTGGTGAATCCCTTAGAATAACAGGAAATTCTGCAGGGAGAAAAAAAAAACAAAAATTGATAGCCATATTTTCCCAACCCTGAAAGAATATGTTAGCTATTTTGAGTTGGATGAATCTTTAAAGGCACTAGATAACCATTGAAAGTCAACTATAATCATAATCAGAGCTATGGAAAATGAATTACCTGCATATAAAGAGTCTATCATAAGAGTGTGGCCACAAAGAGTGCATTAATATAGATTATTTTTAACTGTATACTGATAGCCAAGAGTTGTAGTTTTCATATTTAGATGCATTAGTTTATTTTAATATAGATAGGATTGTATTTTCAAATTTACAAATTAATCAATTTAAAGTGGTTGATGGTTTCATATGAATTAATATTATTAACATTGCCTCAGAATAAGGCAATGTCATATTACTACATATTCATAAGTTAAAATATAAGGTTTTATATATATATATATATATATAATGCTTTGAAATGCATCTGACACACAGTAGGCTCTACATAGAACAATAACATGTAACTCCTAAGTTTTCTTCATTCATATCAGTTAGAGACAATTCTAAATATTCTGAGAAATACAGTGTTAAAAAACTATAGTATGACATACACTGATATATATTTTCTTACCAATTAGTTTAAGAACTGTAAATATCAACTATGGGAATTCACATAACTAAAGAGGAATAATTCTTATATTAGCAATTATATCTACCAAAATATTTTTATGTATGTGGTTAATAAGTTTGTTTGTCCTAATCTTTTTCCAATTATTATACTCATTGAAAATAATTTATTTTCTTTTTTAAGAATTCACTTTCATAAACCTTCTTGTTAAGCAAAATATAAATATTTACAGTGCTAAAATTTTCTGCAGTTGCTTCTGCTGAGGAAGACCTCAGCCTCATCACAGCGAATTCAGGGCATCTTAACTTTTTCTCCAAAGCATCTTGTCGACCTTCATGCAAAATGTACACCTTCATCTACTAATCCCATGATTCTCTTTTTAACTATAAAAGAATTTGCCAAATGTACAAAGAGGTCTGTAACCATCACTACAGGGCTGGAATTCAGCACACTGAGTTCCTGTGAAGCACGTGCAAGGCCCTGCAGTTAATCCTAGCACGAAAAAAAAAAGTGCTGATATTCTTTTTAATAGGAAAACCTGGATGTAAATCTAACTACATATGAGAGAAGGGCAGTTAAATTCTGAAACCCATGTATACAATAAATAGAAATATTCAAAACTATATGTAGTGATGTAGGGTCAGTGTGGTAATGGGGCATGTTCATGATTCAGTATAGCAAAAGCAAGTTGTAAGAGAATCAGTGAGCACCTCTGACAATAAAAGTATAAACAAGTTCTATCTTCATTTAGATTTTAATTATATATTTTATCAAAGCAAATGTAAAAAGTGAAGCAAACCAAGGAATAACTTATCTTGATTGAAAAACAGAGTGTAAAATTCACTTTTTATTAATATATACTCATTTTTAACAGGTTAACAAAGTATAATATATATTATATATTATATGCTATATATAGTATAAAATTCACACCCACACTAAAATACACAAATCAAGTGTCACGGAGATAGCTCAAAAGTAAAATGCTTACTACCTAAATATCAGAGCCTTGTTTTGATCATGGCATCTACATAGAAAGAGAGGCATTATGGTAACACACACTTACAATCCAGGCTCTGGGAGACAGAGACAAGCTCACACCATGTCCCAGTAAGAGACAGGGAGGACAGCTACAGAGGAATGATGCACAAGGTTGACCTGAGTCCTCTCCATGTGTGGACACACACACACATTCACAGCAAAAGAATGCATAGACACATTCACAAAATACACAAAGGTGACAGCTGCTGAATTTCTTTTGATAGACACATCCCATCTCACCAGCTAAGAATAAGAACATGAGCATTGTAGGTGTGCTAGTTTGAATGAGACTGGTTCCCACAGACTCAGACAGAGATTTAAATGCTTGACCACCAGGCCCAGTGGCTCTCTCTCCCTGCTGACAGAAGATCTGGATATAGAACTCTTGGCTACTTCTCCAGCACCATAATATCTACCTGAGTGCTGCCATGCTCCCACAATGGTAATGAATAAACCCTCTGAAAGCATAGGTGAGCCCTAGTCAAATGCTTTCTTTTCTAACAGTTGCTGCCGTGAGAGTGTCTCCTCACAGCAGTAAGACGACAGGACTCTATCCCTTGCTCCCTTCCAGAAACTTCTCACAGGCAACTCTCCCGAGGTCTTTATTTAAATGTTACAATAATTATAATTAATATTTTTATTACAGTAAAGGAACTTGCTTTAGTAGTGTGGATTGTGCTTTGATTGGGGAGGTGGTGAGATATTAAAATACACTCATTAGTTTATTCAAAGGAATCAATTCAAAACATGACCCTTGTCCAGGTGCCATATCAATGGACTGCCTTGTGTGACCCCCGCCATCCCTTCCCTTAGTCCTATGAGGCAGTTCCTGTCACTACTTAATGCTAGTACAACTGTATCTCATGAGTTGTTGTAGAGTCTGGACACTCATACACTTATTCTGACTCTAGTCTGTGACTCCTAGTCAGACAGAAGCAAAGCATGATGTAGATTGTCTAAGGTATCAGGGTATTTATTTATTTATTCTAGCCTCATTTAGACCAACTTCTTTACTGGCACTGACTGAAGCATCTTAAGGAAAACGGAAGGGTTGAGCTCTGCCCGCCCTTCTGCTGGATGCAGAAGCATCTACGCATCACTAGGATGCAGTGCAAGTGTGTGCTTCAACCAAGATGACTCAGACAAGAAAATCAAACCGCAATTTTTGAGGCCGTTGGAAACAATAGTCTTAATTTAATGTTATTTTTGGACATGGGGAGGTTTTCCCTACATAAGCAAGTTTGTGGTTTTGAAGGGTCTTGCTCATCTCTGTGTGGAAAATGCCTAAAAACAAACCACCAAAAAAAACTTGAACAAAACCAGCTCTTTCCTCAGCTGTAGCTGAACAAAGACCTGGCTCCTGAGTCCCCATGTTCTTCTCCTACCCCAGGGAGCTCTGGGATCCGGGTCTGAAACACTGAGCAAAACACACGCTTCCTCTCAAATCAAAGCCTTAATTCCACAGGTTAAGCATTTTGTTCTTTGAAATAGTGTACTGTGTATTTCATCAGAAAGCAACTGAAGAGGTCAGCATTTGATTCTAGAGGAAACTAGGACTGTGAGTGCCATGGTCTCCCAACCAGAAACCTCTCATGCTGGGTACTTCTTGCCAAAGAAACTTTGAATAATTCAACATAGATAATATGCAATAGTTTCCATAAATATAAGCAACAGAAAATTAATTTTCTAAACCATAAATAGGATTCGTTCCTTGTGGATTCTTGGCTTAGTGTATGTTCTTAGAAGGCATACATGCACTCACTAGTCCAGCTACTCAGTTATCAACAATATTCCTACTGTTGGGGGTAAAGAGGTACAAAACTATGGTCTCATGTCATTGAGTTCAGAATTTCTCTAGCAGAAAAATTCAAATGCAGTTTAGTCTAACACAATGTGCCCTCATATTTATAGTCCAACTAGAATAATATATTACATGGAAAGGAATTAATTCTTCCCAAGCATCAAGGAAGGCTTCCTAGAGGAGGTGGTATGTGAGCTAAGCATTGATAGATAACATATTTTTTTGTTCAGATAGCAAGCAAAAGAGAAAAAAGTAGCTGGGCTAAGGGAGTTTGGGTAGTGGAGGGCGGGGGAATAAGAAAAAGCATTTCAGGGGAAGAAAAGGAAGTGACTGCTTGTATTATATGGCAAAAATATGAAAAAAATATAAAAATCAGTAAGTCTCACCATGTTCAGACCTACAGTGGGCAGAGCCAACCAGAGAAAGTAGATACAGGACTTAAATACTCTGGGGGCATTCTCTGATTTATTAACCAGGGAAGTGCTCATTTGGAAAAAACAGAACCTCTGGGTTTTTGGCTGTTTTCCAGTACCTAAGTGGCTACCAGGTTTCCTGTTCAATTTCTGGCATAAAGTGTCTGGATGATCATGAGGCTCGCTGTGCCTTCCCTGGGTTTCCGGTCAATGTGTAAGGCGGAGCTCCCCTCATGGGCTGAGTCCTAGCAGTTAAGACCCTAAGGTAAGTTACCCTAAACCTACACCTCCAGCATGGGCCTCTTCCATCTCCACTGGCTTTTTAGCATCCACTTGACCTCCCTGAGGACAAGTATGGACATGTGCAGGATCCTGGTTCTCTTACAAGACACTTTGGTCACATAAGGTGAACTCGATTTGCAGGTACTTTCTTCAGTACAATCATACTCAAAAACTACATTACACGCCATAGAATGTATGTCATGTCCTTTCTCTGTCTGTCTTGTCTCTTTGTCTCCCTCCCTGTCTCTCCTTCCCCTCCTCTCTTTCTTTTCCTCCTACTCCTTCCTCCTTTCTCTGTGTGTGGTCAAGTTCAAGTTTCTCCATGAGCCTTTTACATGCATGTAAATTAGTGAATATCGTGAAATCTCTAGGCCAGTGCGGTACTGTCCATGTAACATGATTCATAGGGCCAATACAATGAAAGTAAATCCTCCTAGGCAAGACATAGTGATGGTTTTCAGGAATTTTTCCAGTCTCTAATTTATAAGGTAAAAAAGAAATCATCTCCTCTTAAGAATATAAATGTGCTCCTGTGTTTATCACAGTAAACTTTTACAGTTAAAAATAAAATTTCCACTCAGCTCAGAGCTGCCAACACAATAATCCCTCTCATGTTGTGTTTGACATTGCAGGCTCTGTATTTTGCTTTTCAAGTGATTCCTAGAATATTATTCCTCTGCACCTGAGCAGTTCAGGGGCAATGCCAGGACTACAGCTGAGCTTCCAGTCCATGCACATCAGCCTCAAATAAACTGTGTATTAAACACAAACCCAACAGAATTAGACAGTAAAAGCTTAGGTTTACTATCACGTCAATAAACAGGAGGGTTTTTTTCCATATAATATTCTTAGTTATTACTTTCTTCAGGGCTGTTTAATTGTTACTAAATTTTAATATCCAACCTTGTACAAACTGAAACCTAGGTGGTAATTTGTTCAAAGAAATTATTCTCTTCATTGTAGTGGCACATATATTCATAACCCCAGTGGTTTTCTCCTCGGGGTCTCTCTCTCTCCCTCTTTCCCCTTTCTGGGTCTCTCTATCTCTACCTGCCGTCCATTAGTATGAAACCCAGAGTCTTGCGCAAGCACTCTGTCTTTGAAATCATGTGCTGCTGGGCTGCATGACACCTTCCTTTGAAAGCTTCTCATTACAAATAAATGAACGGCCCAATTGATCAGGTACTTAGATTCCAGACAGACAGTACTGTTGGGATAAAACATCACTTATGACAATATATAGTAAAAAAAAAGTAAATTTTTCTTACTACTGAATTCTTTTATTTATTGAAAGGGACAGGTAATTATATATTGTCATTATTAAAAACTGAATAAAAAGTATGTCTGAAGAATGATGATGACAAGAAGAAGAATTAGCAAAGGTAGTTCAAATAAATATTTACTCCCTGAATATCTCCCCAGGAAGTCTGCCTCTCCCACACAAATACGCAAAGGGAAAACGCTCTGAAGATGGCCATACTGCCTCAGCTTATCTGTAAATACTCTCTGTGTGAAATTCATCTATCAACACAGACCAATGAGAATTGTTTGCCTTTGTGTTTAACTCAGGAGGAAGGAATTAGGATTCTCCACACTTGACTGGGAGTAGAACAATCCTCTTAAGTAGAGCCCTGGCATCTTTTCACCATATCAAGAGATGTGAAGAACTGCGTGGGCTGTGTGCTCTCGTCTGCGAGTAACTTTTTTTCTACCCAAGTCTACCCGATAGCATCTGGAGACTGCTATTATGTGGAAGACAGGGTCTCCTGGAATGCACTATGCACAAAATAACACTCCCTGAACAAATGCTCCAGTCTCAGACTCCGATAACCAGAGACCGAGAAATTACCATCTAAACATGTTAAAGGGAGGGAGTCAGGGAATGCATCCACTGTACCCTGTTTATACAGATGCACCAGGCCCCTACTACACCTTGACAGTCAGCCACTTACCTTCCCACTTACACTTCTTGCTTTCCATTATATCTCAATCCAAGGAGTCAGTTCTAGAAGGTGAGGTGTTAATGATTTCCCACTCTTGCTGGTGAGGCAAGAATCAACTCAATATCTAAAGTTTTTCTTAATTTTACATGGAATTCGTCATGTCAGTACATTATTGAAAATGTGTGTCTTTGCTTACAATCAATACCTCTAGGCTTCAAAAAGCAAGTGGGGATGCAAGTGTTAGTTATAAAGTAACAGTATCACTGTAGAGTGTGTTTGTAATTGCGTAGCTTATTTGATGAAGCACATTAATTCAAGCCCAAATATAACTAGTTAACTCTAATGTAAATATCTGATAAAAGAGATATTACAACTGGTCAAGGCTGAACCTTAAGAGTGTACAATGTCTGTATATGGAACTCTGAATACAACCTCAGATTTACCAGGATGGCCCAGGAAACTCAAGTTTTAGAATTAGAAGCAGTCTATGTTTCACAATTTAAGGTTAAAAAGGAAACTCTTTCAACTATATTTTCTGGATCTATTGAGGGTATTCTACTGAATGGTATAACAAAAATTGCACTATTCATGGGAGACACCATCCATATACACATATGGAACCCTTACATGTACAACTATGTCATTCTCATAAAGTAGAGGACTTCAAAGTCGATCATCAATGAGAGGAGAGGCCCTTGGCCCTGTGAAGGTTCTGCGCCCCAGTGTAGGGGAATGCCAGGGCCAATAGGTGGGAGAGGGTGGGGTGGCAAGCAGTGGGGGGCAACAGGGGTTTGCTCTAGTTGTTTTTTGTTTTTGTTTTTTCTTTTTCTTTTTGGAGGAGAAACTGGGAAAGGAGAAATCATATGACATGTAAATAAAGACAATATCTAATAAAAAAAAAAAACCTCATGCAGTATTTCTATTACACAGAAGAAAACAGGCAAAATCATCAGAACTGTGAACTAGCTTTTCTAGTATTTTTTGTAAGAGCTGGGGTTTGTACCCAGGCAGCCATAGCTCTAGTTCCTTTTGTGCTTAGGAATTGGGTCCCTCCCATTTCACATTCTATGAAACACCCACGTCTCCAGAGAGTTTCAGAATCTTTCTCTTACTAAAGCATTGAGTTACCAACACTTTGGTTAAAAAAAAAAATACATGCTTACACTTGCAGGTGGACAACCCCCCCAGACACACACATGCATACACACGTGTGTGTACACATATTCACATGTACTTACTCAGGGCTCTACTCTGGGTCAATATCTAAATCCCTGACATTGTGCTGACGTTTCCCAACCACAGTGGTCATGTTTCTGGTTCTGTCCTGTCTCTCCACTGCTGCCAGTGTTACAGCAGGGATGGATGTCTACTCTCGGGCCACTGCTTGCAGACACAGCTTCTTTAGTTAGTCATCTGAAGGAAGGTTTGGCGCACGGACTTATTTGTCAAACAGTGTGTGGTATGCTGGAGATAGAGAGATGACAAACACTGCTGAGCCCTCCAGCCAGTTCTCATCTCAAGTAGGATTTAGACAGCAATGTTTGTCCAGTCAATGTGCTAAGGGACTTTCTAAAGGTGGAAACTGTGTACTTCGGGAAGTAAGAAAAAGAAATAACCCATTTGGGCTCTAAGGAGGGAGTTTAGTGCTTTGCATTCAAATTTTCAAAAAGAAGTAGAAATGAAGGTTGCAGAGGCAGAGAAAAGATAGTGCGACATTAAGACCATATGCAAAAGGAGCAAAGTGGGAATGGCAAAAGTGTATGTGAGAAGTGAATTTTTCCCTGTGGTTGGAGAGGAGATGGTTCATGTGTGCTCACTGAGAGAAGGAAATGGCAATCTGGTCAAGGTTCTAAGAGTGAAGGACATCACAGGTCCTGTGGGAGACTCTAGAATCTGCCTTGTAGGCAACAGAACTTTCTGTAGAAATATAAGTATAGGCAGGACTTGGTAATAATTGTAAATGAATATGAATATTAAAGAGATAAGATAATGTATAGTCCAGAACAATCCTTCAAGAGAAGGACTAAGATATCACAATTATTCTTATTGTGACAATGAATATTATGACTATGTCTATAGAGAACAAGAGCCAATCAGGGACTAACAGAATGACTGAGGTTTAAGCCTGTTGAGTTGCTTTTACAGTGACTAATTCCCTGTGTTAAACATTTTCAAAGAAAGCTGTGAAAATAAGTATATAAGACATCAAATGCCCCAACATCTTCAAAACTGTATGGAGTAGAGGAGCTAAAACCTCTTCATGTTAAAGTCTGCATATCTTCAGTAGTACTAACAATTAAAAACATTGAATAAGAATCTTCCGGTACCAAAGCATTTTCTCATCTTGAAGAAGCCTTTAATAATGAAAGGCAATGGCTGCTGGTATAAAATATGGTTAAATCGAAATCTTTTTGGTCCAATCACAATGAAACACTACCCTCATCATAACCCCTAATGTTCATATGAAACAAACAAACAACTCTCAATAATTTTACTGAAGTTGTTATTGTCCATGTATATGCATGTCCCAGCATATACAGGTACATGTTCATGTATGTCTACGGAAACCAAACGATAGCCGCTCCTCAGATACTAGTTACCTTCCTTTTGAGTCATGGTCTCTCACTGGCCAGGAACTTGCCAGACAGGCTAGGCTAGCAAGCCTCCTGTCTGTGGACCCAGATGTCTTGGTGCTTGGGGCTCACACAGGTGAAAGCACACCAAACCCAGAGATTCCAAGAGCACACCACCATTCTCACTGCAGTCTGGGGGTGATCTGAACTCAGGTCCTCTCTTAACATATCTCCCCAGTCCAAGACATGCATTCTTAGTGACCTACTAGAAACAGTTTGAGCTTACAAGGAGACTTACAGAAGGAAATCTGAACGTGACTTACCCACAGTGTGATTAAATTTGTCTAAAGTTTCCTGAGTAATAGCCACATATGAATAGATATTTGCATTCATGTACAAAAGCTTGTGGGAATGGATTAGCTAGAGGAGAGACCTTGAGACTCTCTACATCATCCCTGCTTTTCAGCACACTGGAAATTTTCATTATATTAGAAATACACAGCCTGTTTATCATAACATTTGGATCTTTTCAAATCTTGGAACATAAGGGAGTTCAAAGGCAGAGGTGAAAGGGAATGAACAGATCACTCCTTTGGGAATTACACAGAATTCTGTAAATTGTGTCTATGACCTTGTGCAGATTAAGGAATATCGAATACTCCTCCTCAGTAAGAGGTACACCTAGTTGATTAAAGATAGAATGTCCACCTTAATGCTGTTGCTTTTGTGACCAGAATTAAACCTAATACCATAGGAGTGCAAGTCTTTATGATTT
This sequence comes from Montemys delectorum, assembly GCA_019843815.1. Taxonomy (NCBI): domain Eukaryota; kingdom Metazoa; phylum Chordata; class Mammalia; order Rodentia; family Muridae; genus Montemys; species Montemys delectorum. The sequence continues at coordinate 31,360 of JADRCD010204830.1, read as the reverse complement.
AATTGGAGTCTTTGGGGAGAAATGCTTCTTTTGTTTTATAAAGAAAGGGGGAAAGAAGGACAGAAACAACAGCATTAGTTTACATGAAAGTCAGTTTAAGCCAGTGATGGCGTTCCCCCCCCCCCCCGCCCGAGACTTGACAGAAGCGGCACACCAAGAGAGCCTACATAGAGGTGCCTAGGTTCACGTCCTGTCTCAGCAAGACAAAAAAACTAAATGTGAAAAAGAACATTTGCACTGATTTTTATGTTCTCAGTGTTGAAACAAAGTCAGAGATAGGTGAATAGAATATTCTAGTATAGTCAATGAACAGATCCTTTGCCAAAGTACTACAATGGATATTGTGTAGTACTTGAGAACTTGTTTACGTGTTCATTTGTTGGGACATGGAGTCTCCTAATATGACCCAGGTCAACCCCCAACTCACTAGGCAGAACCTTAGTTCATGTGGTCCTCAGCCTCTCCAGTAGTGGTGACCAGAGGCTCACACCACTGATTCTGAATGATGGTACACTGTATGGATACGAGAGCAGGTACTCTCAATTGTCAGTAAAAGGCCTGTCATTTTTTGCAGTGATTTTTACACACCCAAAGATTCTTGTAAAGAATTCTAGGAGCACTGATAGTAACAGAAGTGTGGTGAGCGATTGCGAGGCTATGCACTCCTGAGTTGCACGAAGCCCTGACCACTCTCTGGCAGGACGTCGTTTGAATTCTCTTTTGAATAAAAGAGGCCTGTAGCTAAATAGACAAACACCTAGCAGTGGGAGCCACTGACTTCATACAAAAATACATCAAAGTTTTAAAAGAGATATTTACAGGAAAAAATTGTCCACCTAGAAAGAAAACATACATGCCAAGCATAATAACCACATAAATTTGAAATATTTCTGCAATAGGACCAGGCCACTTAGGACTGGAGGCTTCCTCTGGAAACCCATTGCTCACACTGTGAGGTAGTTTGTTTCTTAGGAGCTGGCTTGACATAAAGGTGTAGATTGATTCTTAATCAGCCTCCAAGCTTAAAACAACAACAAATCGAAGCAAACAAACAAAACTGGTAACATCAAACTAAAGGCCAAAGCCTGAAAGGTAAAGGAAAATTTTAGATATAAATTAAATATTCCACAAAGATGGGCATGAACTCTTGATGCTGGCAGAATATCACAAAGTGTTTTCACAGAATCAGCGTTTATTAGCAATGTTCCTCATTTGGACAAAGCTTGCTGACTGTTATTCATGTTTCCTTACATATAGGTGCTTAAGGGCCAGGTGAAACTGTTCAGTGAGTAAAGACTTGCTACCAAGACTGAAGATCCACATTCCATCCTGGGACCTGCCTGGTACAAAGATAACCATTTCCCACAAGTTGTCTTCTGACCTAGACAAGTGCATGTAATGCATGTGCAAACACACACACACACACACACACACACACACACACACACACCCCATAATACATGGGCATTTAAATTTGTTTCACTTCAGTGCATTTTGTGGCCTGTCTTAAACAATATTATCTATGAAATTGCAGATGCAATGAACGATTAAGCTTCTTTTCCTCTCATCTAGTTTCTCTTAGGTAACAAATAATGAACATCATCATGACCATTCATCCAAAATTCCCATGCTGAACTGGTGGGATCCCCAGCCTAGCATGATGCTTGAGGAGATGAGTGGGGCTGAGAAGTTAAGACCTTGGCTCCACTCTGCTGCCATAAAACTGGATCTCAACATTTTCACCAGTCAAATGGGACTAGTGGAAGCACCTGCTGCACTCATTCACAGCACAACTGAAAGGATTTAAGATTAGCTAACCCCGTAAACTTTGCACAGCAGTGCTTTGCAGGAACTAGATCCTGTTAGCTAGCCTGTCAGAAAGGTCATGTTGAGCCCATAGGATGTTGACTTGAAGTGAGAGTTATCTGGCCACCATCCTGAGAAGACTTCTTTTATTTAAAAGCATACTTTAAGAATCAAAGATACTTAAGAAAGCATTTAAATTTTCATGATATATATTCTATACTGGTATAATAAGACTTTGGTTTGAAAATACTCAAATGGGATTATAGACATTGTCTTACAACCTAACGAAACTACTTACTGAGTTACTAATAGGACAGTATGGCTCTTCCTTCCATGCTCCAAAAGATTATCAAAATAAAGTAACTTACTGTTTTAAATTATGAATATGTCTTATTAAAATGCTTGATGTGGGAAAGCATTTCTGATATTTTCACAGGGTGTCTTTCTTTATCTACCATGTACTGAAAGGGTGAGAAAAAGGCCAAACCAATACTGACAGGTTTCAAATATCAAACTAGATTACTAGGTCAAAGCTAAGATCAATTAGCACCTTTCAATGACAGAAAAGGCTCCATGAGACTTAGAAGCGACTCTTTGAAACTGTCTTAAACTTCCCTGTAAATATGAGCTTGGTGATCCGAAAGGGTTTCTGTTTGCGGTTGTTTTGTTTTGTTTTGTTTTTGTTTGTTTGTCTTTTTTCAGTTACATCTCTAAGGATAGTGGTGCATCCAAAAGAATTTTTGGACCCTTTTACAGCAAACGCATAGGTAGAGAAAGAAAAGTACCCAGGAAGCGCAGCAGCAAGTGACTGGAGCACACCCTGAAGTACAGTGTGTGCCACAGCACCATTAAGTGACAGAACTGTTTACAAAGTCTTCAGACCTCTTAAAGCCAGCAAAGTGGCTTGTGACACTTTTGAATATGGGGCTCTTGTTTATTTTCTTCCACTCAAATTCAGGCTAAATGACGCCAGGCTTGGCTCCATGCACAATTTAATGAATATTCAGTTCCTCTCACTCAGACACATCAAGCTGTGAAATGTAGCATTGAACACAGGAACACTCTTGCACCTAACCCATCCGGAGGACAAATGTCTGAGAGAGCATGTCTGTTCTAAGTTCACCAGGAAAATCCCATGAGAGGAGCAGGTACTCAGCACAGCCACCCATTCTGGGTGGTGTTGATTTCTTTCACCCGGTAACCGTTGTAATAAAATCCCCCGAACTGTACTTCTGAATACAATTAGTTTAAGATACACTACTAAGGCACTCAGTGTAAGAGTTGAGAGTATGGAAGGACAATATCCATCCGAAAAAGAAACTGTCAGGGTTATATTCCCACTAAGATGATAATGTGGTTCATAAAGGCTTGCCCAGCTCCTCCATGACAGGATTCCATGCTTGTGATAGTACCCTTTTCTGTTTGTTTCTCAAATGAGTGATCTGAAATATTTACAACCAGACAGTACCTAATTTTAGGTTTTAAGTGCTTTAACAGCTCCGTGAAATACGATCAGCAGCTGCAGTACAGAAGTATGGTGAATAAACCCCTGTAACAGGGCCTGGTCTTACTGAATGCTGAGTACTCTTAAGTTTACCCAACAGGAAAAACTACTGAAGATAATAGAAAAACAGCATAAATGCTCACATTCTCAAATGACTTAGCACTTCACCGAATCCCAAAAGGGATTCTCCTTCTTCTTGAATTCCGCATGAAACCTTCGAGCTTCCGCTGCATGAAAGTGAATGAAGTTTAAGTTTGTTATCTAAAAGTTAGAACGTGCATTTTTCCAAAACTCTAGCTTTTCTATCATCAGCCATGGGTTTTCCCTATCATCTTACCCTTTTAAAGTTTCTACCCAATTTAACTTGGGTTCATCACATTTAATAAAGCCATATAAATGTATTTTTAGACATGGCATCAGCAACACAGAGCTTGCATCAGTGACGAAAAACATGAAACTGGACACTGTATTTCCTATGGGTATGTAAAATTTATTTACACCATAAATCACAAGATAAATAAAAGAAAATTTAGAGATGGAGAATATGTTTTCTTCCTAACCTAGAGATATCTGCAAACCTTCAAAAAGAAACTTCTCTACAAAGACATTTTTATTCCAGCTTCTAGAAAATGCCTAAATGTCCATGTTTGTATTTCTTAATGAGAACAAAACTGTTCTTAAATCAATTTATTTTTTTTACACAAGTTGCAGTGTTTTGAAGCTTTTTATTGGAATGTGTTAGCCAATGCTGCACTACTTATGAATACACATACATAGCTTTGTTTTGGAAAGGAGAAATTTGCAATATTCAATGAAATAAACAAATAAAAAGGGAAGAACGGAGTACCCTTTTCCACTTACAACTGTGAAATTCCCTTGGATGAGGTGGTCTTAAAACAGGAAAGCAGGGTGCTGTGTTTGTGCTCATCTACTTCATGAAGGCAGGGAGCAGGCTTTTGAAACCAAGATTTTTTTTTTTTTTCAGGCATACCCTTACTAGGAAGGACAAGGAGTTAATCATTAGAATATGAGGTTTCAAGATAGATCGGCTATGTTATGGCCAAAGCTGTAATATCGAAGATTTGGTGTTGGTTTGTTTGTTTTTAACATTCACGTGTTTGCCTTTGAATTACTCACAGCCTTTAATCAGGTGGAAGTAACGATTTTTACAGTTTGCAAACATGGGGAACTTTTGTCTATGTTGGGTATCACTGCCACAAAACTCAGACTCTGGCAGTCCCTCCACACACAACAGTCTGTCTCACGTTGCTACTGCTTTTTTTTTTTTTTTTTTTTTTAATTTCTTGGGATAATATTTTTTTTAAAGTACAAATGTCGTTGAATGCAAATGTCTTAAAACGCACCATAAAACATATCAAATTATTTTGTTTTAGAATTCTCTCCCTTCAGCCTCTGCTAGGTTTTGTTTCTCAGGTATAAGTCTGACAAAATATATGTTTTTTAAAAAAATTTAAAAACTATGTACCATTTCTACCTAAATATCAAACTTTATTGCGGACTTGTCTCATATACAAGTTTTGTGCTGGAGAAGCCTTAAAATTTAAAAAACTAAATTAAAAGGGAAGCACTCAGCAAACAAAAAAGCCACCGGCTACTTCCAGCGCTGTCAGTCACCCATGGGTAAATGAAACTTCAGAAGTTGTTGATGGGAGTCCCGGTTGCTAAATACTCCTAAAGACTCCCACCTAGGTCCCCCAGGAGCCCGTGCTGAAACTGACAAACGCTCTCGAAGGTGCAAAAAGGCCGCTGCTAAGAGAAGAGCAACAAAATACCATATTTGAGAAGATGTATTTCGCTCCAACAATTACGTTGATCCCAGAGTGCCGAGCCAAAGGGGGTGAGGGAGAAAGAAAACTGTTAAGTGTGGGCTCTTAATGTGAAACCCAACCTGTTGGATCTCTTTAGGTATCAGATTTTGGAAGTGTCTGTAATGACAGCCAGGAAAGCAAATTAATGGCCAAGGGCCCACTGGGTTTGAACACGAGACTCCAGTTACCTCCTCACAGATCAAGTACACAACACACACGCACACGCAGGTGCCCCACGTGGAGCTACGCAGAAACCAAAACACACATGCCACGCGCTTGGTGAGCCGCCACCTAGGTTGTCCCCGCGCGGGGATGCTCGCCTTCCTCGGGGGGTTGTGGAGGACTCGAGTTCAGGAGGCTCCCTGAATGATCCCTACGCTGTCCGGAGAAAAGGAGAAGGCCACGCCGCTGATCCCATCCAAACCGCAAACCCCGTTAGCCTCCCGGGAACTTAGAAGATGCGAGCTAAGGCGCTAACATCTCAAACAAGGGACCGGTGACGAAAAATCAAACTGCACTTCCTTAGTTTTGCCACCGCTTTGCCAACAGACTCAGTCAAAACCTCCCCAGTCTCTTTCAAAGAGATTGTGAATCTCGAATACTAAGGAAAAAAATTAAGTGCTAATAGAAAAATAAAATGAAACGTTTGGGTTACTGTGGCATGCAAAACGAAACGGGCTCACACGGTCTGTCGGTGAGTCTCCCGTCACAGTTGACCAGGCTTTTACAAGCTTTTAAAATGTCCCGGCCTCCCCAGACCCAGTGAGCTCTGAGAGAAACCTGTTTTCCCCAGCCTGGTCCTAGGCTTTGGAGAAGTTAGAGTTGCTCCTCAGCATCCGCTCCTGGAGCCAATGAACACGACTCCTCTGACAAGGCGCCTCTAATTTCACAGACCCTGGCACACTGCAGGAGACATTCGTCCACGCCGTGTAAAAACCATTAAAGTGAAGTCCCCGCTCTTTAGACTGCGACCCGTACCTGGAAACCAGGGCTCGGCCTCTGGGTACACGCGCGCCCGGCCTCACGCAAACCCTGGCGCCCATGGCTCTCCAGGGGACACTGAGGCAGCACCCTTCCTCCACGTAGCGGGTCATCACAAAGTATTAAATGTCACCGGGTGGGAGTGGGAAGAGTCTGGTCCAAGCTCCCCGGGCGACAGGGGTTAGGGTGCAGGCAGGTAGGATCTGCACCCGAGACGCGGCGAAACTCAACTCAGGTCCCGCGCCCTCTGAGCCCAGCGCTGGACAAGCGGGGTTACTGGGGACCGGATCGTTGAGGGTCTTCCTGGGCGAGCGTACCACTGAGGTACTAGCGACCCTGGCCACAGGACACCGGTGTTGGATCACCGGGGAGAACTTCAAGTCTCACACTCTCCCTGCGCGCGCGTCTTCCATCCCCAGATCCCCTTCACGCACTACAGAGTGTCTAGCTAGCACTTTCTAGGGGACAGTTTGAGGGGATCATCCAAATCTGGACAGCCCCCTGCATTGGATTTCAGGAACCCGGTCGGATGAAAAGAGGACACTCACCTCTGGCGGCCCGGACCGCCTTGGTCTCCCAAAGTTCAATTGTCCGTCCCAGTCAGTGATCTGCGGGTCCGATCTATGTATTTACTCGCTTTCTTTCCAGTGTCTAAGTTTTCTCTTCGCGCTGTGTCTCTGGTGAAAACAGAACATCCCTTTCGGCCACCCTCAACAAATAGCTTACACAAGTGGGGAAGAAACAGGGCGGGGTGGGGGAGCCGGCTGCGAGGGGGAGGACGAAAGGAGCCGAGCCAAAGTCGGAGCAGCGGAGCGGCGGGAGAAGGCAGAAGAAAAGAGAAAGCACGCGCGCCGGGTGGCCGGGCGTCCCTCGGCAGGTCCCCTCCGCTCCGTCCCCTCTCTAGGGCGCGGACCCGGGAAAGGTTTGCGCGCAAGCCGGGAGCCGCCGAAGCGTGCGCCGCGCCGCGGGCAGCCTCTCCCTTGCGCGCCGAGCCGTAGCCTAGAGGAGGAGGGGGGCTGTGGGGGGGTGGGGGGGACGTCGCCGCCTGCGCCCTGGGGCTAGGGTGGCCACTGGGGGCCTCGCGGCAGGCCGCCGGAAGAGCAGGGGATCTTGGCGGGCACAGAAGCCCTCTCTTTTTTATTCGATCTCGGGAAACTGCCTGTTATAATCGGCTTTTTTTTTTCTTTTTTCTTTTTTCTTTTTTCTTTTTGCGGTCTCGCGTGGGGGGACTTCCGGGGCTCCCCGGCTCTGCGCGTCTCTCGTGGCGCCGCGGTAATCTCCGCGCCCTCTGTGCCGCCCCACCCCGCCCCCACCCTGCCTGGCGCTGGCCACCGAGGCCTTTAGACTGAAGGGACCAACCCGCCACCCCGCTCCTTGGTCCCCCACCTGCTTCTGGGCGGCGGTCCCCTAACTTAGCTATAGCTTCCCTGCTACCCTACAGGCCCTCAGTAGAACTCCTTGTTGCCACTTACCCAAAGGGAGGAGGCAGAAGGGACTCTTGTCTACTTGCAACAAAGTTAAAACACCAATGGACACTAACCCGAAGCTTGCTCTGGACTTAGGAAAGAGCTTTTTTCCTGGAGATGGAAGCGATGAAGGAGTTAGCAGTGTGCAGACAGGCAGCACGGGGAAGCGCCTGGGCCCCTTCCAGGCCTGGTGCAGCTATAGGCACCCCTCCCAGGCGCCCAAAGGTCAGACCTGGAGTGACTCGACTTCCAAAGGCCAGTGAGAACTGCTGGGGCACACTGCTGAAATAGCCTTTCTGTCCATGTCTTTTGTACTTACACAGGATTTAATTTTTCCCAGACAAATATAAATATCACACTCTTGGACCAAAGCAAAGACAATCCCCAATATTATCCACCTATAACACCATCTTTTGCTAAAACCCATCATCTATGTCTGTAACATCTGTCCGGCGATTTTGATAATGCATATTATCTCATTTTGAATTTATTGTCAGTCGCTGTACTGGTCACTTGTGGCTCATATGTGTTTGTTTAATTAATTTCCTAATAGTTATTAAGGCTGTATAAAAGATAACCAAGTCCCAAAGAAATCAAAATAATTTTCCCCAAAGAAAATCAAGTCATCCCTAGCCACAAAGCTGCCTTTAGATTCTGCTTCAGAGATGGAAAAAAATCACTCCCCTTCGAAGAAAATTTAGTTTTAATATTTTTATCAACTAAATTATATTCTGAATTTTTTTCAGAAACAAATTTCATCCTTCACTTGAGCTCGGTTTTACGTTACTAACAGGAGCTCTGTCAGAGTTCAAAGGGAAAATCCATACCGACTATTTGATTTTAATGACCGGGCCATTGCCTACAATGATTAAGAGGAAATGGGAAAGATGCCAGGGCTTTAAATTTAAACTGATAAAGGTAGTCTCTTCCCTCTGCTTGTTTATTGGCTGTTCCTCCCATGGATCAGTTTCAGGGAGCTTGAGCAGGGCCAGGCTTAACTTTCCCCCCTTTTCTGGTTCTCTGGGTGGAAGGGTTTCTGGTGGTGGGCTGGCGGTCTTGGGAGCATTACCGAGACCAGTTCCTGGGTTAGAGAGAAGCACTAGTTAGTATATAATCAAGGGACAACAGCAAGGAGAAAAACCTCATTCATTTTACTGTCTCCAATTCATAGCTCAGGGTGTTTTGTTGTTGTTGGTTGGTTGGTTGGTTGGTTGTCCAGGTGACAAAGCTGAGATTCAAATGAGTCTGTATACATCCCAGTCTATACGGTTAGCCTCTTTCAGTAGCTTTCAGTAGCTGTGGTTGTCAGAAAAGCAGTCATTCTTCCAGATTCAGTATACACGGCAGTGGCTCAACAGTCCTCATAGTAGCTCATACTCTAACAGTCCACTGGTGTCAGAATCCTCCATGAATACAGCAACTAAGACTCCAATAGCATTCTCCTCAAAAGCTAGGAAGCATCCATTTCCTTTTGGTACAAGACTTCATATGTTGGTTTTATCTCTTAAAAGGATGGAAGAATTCATATTTAAATAAAATTTGATGTTTTCATAAGTTATGGGGGGAAATGAGGCAGTATGTTTCCTAGCTTTCTTCTTTTTAAATTATTATTAAATTTACTTATTTGTTCACTTAACAACCCAATATCAGCCTCCCCTCTCCTCTAAGTAATCCCTCACATAAGCCCTCCCCCATTTCCCTTACAAGGGGAATCCTGCCTTTGGGTGTCAGCACCCTCACACATTCCCTTTATGAACATCAAATTGCCAGGCACATCCTCTCCCACTGAGGCCAGACAAAGCTGTCCATTTAGGGGTGTGGGGTCTGCAGGCAGGCAGGCAGGCAATAGGCTGAGGCACAGCCCTGCTCCAGTTGTGTGGAGAGCAAGCTTCTTATCCTTGCTGTCCTCCAAAATAAACTTTTCAGCATACTGATATTGCAATAGATGTTATTTTTCTCCCTCATAACTTCTTATACATATATACAAATATATTTCTAAGAATACATTTGCCGTTACCTCCCAGAAACCTCAGAATCATTAAATTACTAATTATTAAAATACTAATTATTCAATTTCTTAATTGACCTTCTAATAATAGTACTCCACTATGCATATAATGTATAGTTGCTATCAAGGAGTAAAATAAATTGACCTGTGTTCAATTCACAACTGAGAGATTGTACAGTAATCCAAGTTTTAAGGTTACTGTTGCCAAAGCAAACAGTGTATGTTGTTCATTCAATAAAACTTTGTCTAGCATCTGTTAAACAATCTTATAATTATTGACATATCACCTACATTGTGATAGTAAATGTATTTAAACACAACATGGTCGTAGGTGTATGTCCTTAAACATACTTTTATTACATAAGTTTGTTTGAGAAGGAAACCTTTTTATTGCCGCTGTCAATGGAAGCCAAAGAAGAGAAGACAATCCTATAAATAAATTCATAATATAGAAATAGTATTTTCTTCCTATATCATCTATAATCATCTCACAGCAGTTTAAGAAACAATGATTTAAAGCTCCCAATTCCAGATTTCCTAAAATATATTTTTAGGCATTCTTTTTCTACTACTCTAGAGAAACGTTGAAGTAGGCCTAGTTGATTTCAGAAATTTTTACTTTGAAATTTTATGTTTATTGTATATGTGTGTGGGAGCGAATGTGTCAGTGTGAGGATGTTGGGAGGCGGGCAGAGTCGCCCTCTCAGCCAGAGGATTGAACTCAGGAGCTCTGGGGTTAGCCATAAGCACATTTAGCAGCCCTCTCATCAGCTCTGCAAGTTACCTCAGACACTGCTGCTTAGTCTAGTATTGATCTTCTTTCCTAACATATACTTGAGGTCTCTAAAGTTGAAGGATCCTTTTGGAATTGAATTGCTCCAGGGTTTTATAGCTATTTTACCGGGGTGGGGGAAGTATAATTTATAAATACGTAGGTAAAGAGAAAGGCTCTTCTAAAAGACTGTACCAGCTTCTACTTACTTACTTCTCCTGTTTTCCTTTCTGCCTGTTCTCTCTCCCTCTGAGGCCTTGTAACACCATGGCAGCAATACTGATTGGCCCAACAGTTCGGTGCCACCAAATTCTAGATGACAGGGAGCAAGGTGGGAAGAACAGAAGGCAGGAGACACTCAAAGAATCAGAAAGAAAACACGGAGAACTCCCAAAGTCAGACACCTGCCACAGAATTCAGGAAGAGCTCTAGAAACTAGCAAGCCCTCCACAATGCAAGTCACAATGTGAGAATATCTATAAATGTCCAGAAGAAAGATACCGGGGGGGGGGGTGTGCAGTTAGGAAAGACCAGTGGGAGTGTAAGATTCCCTTACAGGTGGCTCCCTGCACTCCGTGCCTGGGGGTTGGACACCACCACACTTAGCGTTCCCTGTTTATTTTATAGTTGTGTATGGCATTCTTTTTTTGGCATGCACTTTTGTATAAGTCAAATTAGACAAACAAAATACTCTTGGAGCACAAAACACTCTCAGAGCACAGAATCGCAAACACAATTTTTATCTTAATTTCACTGGAAAGCAACTTTAAGAGGGAAGTAATACCATCATTTTAGTAAGAACAGATTTTTTTTTCCTTAGAGGCAAAAGCAAAATCACATGCTACATCCCACCAGTACACCCAAAAGAAAAGAAAACAGAGGGCTGGGTATTTGGAGAAATAATTCCCCAGCAGACCTCTTGAGCACCCTGGTAGTGTACCTTTGAACTGCAGCTGGAAGCACACTCGGGCCTTGAAAACTACAGTCAGTCAATTGTTTCCCCTTCGCTCCTGAGCCAAATCCTCTGAGCTTTGGAAGAATGAAGGTTTAAAGGCCAGCCTCAACAGGAACAAGGTTGACCACTGTCTATTGATGACAGACTATTAGAACAAATGAGGGTAAACAGGGATCCGAAGTTCTGTGCTGCTGGTTGCCCCCCAAAAACTATAAATAAACAACCTGAGTAATTTTGTGCATACTGATCAGACTTTAGTGTTTCTACTAGTTCATTAAACTGAAGAGATGAGATGGGTGGGGTCATGGTCTCTGGGGTGCTCACTCTTGAAACCCTCTCCTTCCTGGCAGCTTCTAAATGGAAGGGATTTCTGGGGTGCTCACTCTTGAAACCCTCTCCTTCCTGGCAGCTTCTAAATGGAAGGGATTTCTGGGAGAGAGAACTCCATCATATTTACTGTTCAATTCTCCTTTGAATCCTTTGCTCAAGCTAAATTCTTTTAGCATCACAGTGTGCAAGCCCACTCCAGCTTCCATGTTTCCAGCCAGCCTTTACATGCTTATAAACAAGCATGCCCACTTCTAGTCGTCTGTTAGCTGCCTTAAACAGATAGTAGGCTTTTTATCTCACTGCAGCTCAGCCTCCGTAAACTCTTAAGCATTCCCATGGACTGTCTTTGCTGTTTCCAGTTTCTCAGATGGTCCTTCTTTTTGGAGGTCCCCTATCTTGTATTCTAGGGGTGACCTCTTAGTGTCCCAGAAGGACTCCTGCTTTTCTTTCTCTTGTGGCACTGCATTTTGGGTTTACTTTGGTTGCCCATCAACTCTTGATACTTTTGACTTGTAACATGCACACACACACACACACACACACACACACACACACATACACGGAGAGAGAGACAGAGAGAGACAAAGAGAAAGAGAGAGAGAGAGAGAGAGAGAGAGAGAGAGAGAGAGAGAGAGAATTTGTTTCTCTGTTTTCATATCACACAGTACTTTTCTTGGCACATTGTGCCAAATCTGATTTCTCTGTTCTTTCACTGACATATGTGAAATTGAAAATAGTCATAATATGAACAATGATACTTCATTCCCTTTAATATCATTGTTTCATAATTACCTACATTTCAGAATGAGAAAGATCTAATTAAATCCCTCCTACACCTTCTTATTCCTCTGTTTGACACAGGGTGTTATTGTAGCCCAGACTGTGTTACATAGCCCAAGCTAGCCTTGAGTTTCTGACCCTGCCTTCACTTTCAACAAGCTAATTACAAAGAGACACCACTGCATCTTGGTGCTGTCTTTCTATACAGCACTTTTTAATCCTTCCTTTATCTGCTTATGAAAATATCCAATGTTTGCACTTAAAAGCCTCTGAATACACAATCCAATTGCTATTGGAAGAGGAATTCAACTTTAGGAAGAATATAAAATTGATTTTAATAATATTTAAAATAGTGAATAGAAGACTGCAGTAGTCACATAAAGTATCCATAAAAATCAACATTTGGAACATTTGTTGATTTTAACTACATAATAACTCTGAATTCCTTAAAATAAAACTGTTATGATACAGTATCATTAACAACTGTAGCAAATGTTTTGTAATGTTCCTTCCACTATATTTAATGGCAAAACCATAGAAATATTTTCTCTGTTCAACATTTTAAAATTTTGTACATTCTCATTACCTTCCCCAAGACACCTTTAAATAACTTTACCTCTTCTCAAACTTTTATTCTGCCACAATCTTCTGAGAAGGTGGTGAATGGCACGGAGGGAGGAGAAAAAGAGGGAGAGAAGAGGAGAGGACAGAACACAAGAAAGGGCACAGGAAGGGAGAGATGGAAAGAAAGAAAGAAAGAAAGAAAGAAAGAAAGAAAGAAAGAAAGAAAGAAAGAAAGACACACAGAAACAGATGAAACAGATACACACACAGACACAAGAGAGAAACAGACACACAGGCAGAGAGACACACAGAAACAGATGAAACAGACACACACACAGACACAAGAGAGAAACAGACACACACACGGACACACAGAGAGAAACACACAACACAGAAACCTATACATGCACATACATACACACATAGAAGCATATGCATACATATAAACATAAGCATACATACAACACGGGGGGGAGGGACAAGATAAGGTACGAGAAAGGATGAGTCTTGGCCTATTTTATATACTACTTATAATCAGTTACACATTTTTTATAGCAAATATTATTTTCTGAGTGTTGCTGTTAAAGACTTGTCATTTCTGAGCACTATATGTGTCTCAGTAGCTTCAGCCCCTGTTCAATGAGTTTCAAAGCCTCCCATTTCCTCCACAATTAAGAAGCAATCATCTCTCCACAAACAGATTTTTGTAACTAGAAAAAGAAGAGTTTGAGCCTAATTACACCCAAGGTTCTTTGCAGGTTTGTAAACATTACTATTTACCATTGTTCAGTGAAGAAAAGAAACCAATACCTGGGGTCTGTTTGAGGATTTCTGACAAATGTAAAATAAACATGCTAGATATGGAAACAGACATAATGACTTTCTACAAATCAATGATATACCTTAAAATACTAACACCATTCCTACACTCCTTGTCCTAAATTGACTTGAGTAAATTCTTCCCTCATTTTTGTTACATAATCATTGAAAATACTGTAGATAATCTGAAAAGCTATTTATTCATTGGAAGCTTACACGGGTAAAATATGGCTAAATGACAGAAAAAAGAGGGCAAGAAAGAAGAGATCAGAATTTTAATAAAGCAGGGATAAACATAGGAAAACTTCACAGCAGTCATTAGATGCCCTTCCTGGCACAGCAGTCAGCAGATGCCCAACATACCTCCTTCCAATATGGACATTTTCTCAATAATTCACAAAAGAAACGTGAGTTGTTTTCTGATCTTTAGTGCCTTCAAGAGACAAGTAAAGTAGATATCTGAGGTTGGTGGAGGAAAAAAACTAAGTGAGAGAGGAGATGGGGGAGACTGGTCTGGGGGCAGGATCATGAGTAAGGAGAGGTGGGGAGAAAGAAAAGAAATCAGTGGCCTGAGAGGAGTATCTCTAGGATATGACAGAGAGATCTGGGACAGTGTGGATCACAGGGAGGCCACAGGGAGTTTATGAGGCCTGACTCAAGCTGAGACTTCTAGTAGAGGGGGGTATGGAGTCTGAAGTGGTCACCTCCTGTAGCCAGGCAGGGCTCCCTACAGAGGGATGAAATCAACAACCCACACACAAAAACCTTTAACCCAAAAAGTGTCCTGCCTATAAGATATGCAGGGGCACAGATGAAGCAGAAAAGGAGAGACTAGTCCATCAATGACCGGTCCAAATTGAGAACCAATCCCTGACACCATTAATGATATTCTGTTATGCTTCCAGACAGTAGCCTGACATATCTGTCCTTTGAAAGGCTTCACCCAGTAGCTGAATGAAAAAGAAGCAGAGATCCATAGCTAAACATTAGATAGAGCTCAGGGAGTCTTATGGATAAGTTGGGGAAAAGATTGAGGAACCTGGAGGGGATATGGACTCCATAAGAAGACCAACAGAGTCAGCTAACCTAGACCATTGAGGACTCCCAGAGACTGAACCACCAACCAAAGAACATACAAGGCTGGATCGCCAAGTCAATGATCCACTTCATTGACTGCTGAGGAGACACAAGACCTACTCTTATTATTTAGACTGTATTGACTTAGGTGGTTCCATGAGAAGACTGATACCGTCTTTTACCCATTCACATTTTCAGATGAGGAGGAAGTGAGGGGCAATGCCACAAATTACCCCAGGTCTCATCTCATGGGAGAGCATAGTCCCTCAGAGACCACCACTTATTTTTCCTACATCTATTATTGAATATTATTGCATTTTAAAATGCAAATTTATAGAACTGGCTTCTCATTTCAGACGAGTAAGTATGACCCACTTTATTTTAGGAACACATTAACAGGGACTTTGCAGTTGTAGCTTCATGCTGAGCCAGGAATGAAATGTTCCCAGCCCTGTGATGTGAGATACTACCAGAACCTGCAAAGCAACAAGAGGCAGACATCCTGAGTTCTCTATGCCTGCTTTTGTCCTACCCTCACCCTCCCAGCCCTGTGGATTCTCCCTTTCCCATGTCAGGAGGCTATCTCCACCAAAGTGTGCATCCCAATAGATTGCTTTCCAAGTTATCTTGTGAAGATGGATGCTCAGCACATGTTCTAACTTGTAAAATATGTGCAGAACTCTTTATATCTGGTTATGTAGAGTAGTCAGTTTATTTATCTGGTTTTTTCCAGGTGGAATAAAATACAAAAAAGAGAAGTTGTTTGGATTTAGAGGACATATCAGATTACCCAAAAGGCTGTATAAGCTGGAATTCCCAAACCAATAAAATACCCAAGATGAAGCTCCTCAAGATTCTTTTGCTGTCCTGCTGTAATCAGGTTATAAAGTAGACAATACTTAAGAAGTATCTACTGGTCCAAGGCATCATGCAAGAGAGAAAGGAGGTCAGGCTGCAGTTTGCTGCACCACCCCTGAGCAGTTGTTGGCACCTTAGAGGACACTTACTGGAACAGTTCCCTACAGGGAACTTTTAATGCAGAGAACCAAGCTTCATTCATAGAAGAGAAAAACTCACAACTCTCAAAAGGTTGGTGATCAAAGGAGATAGAGAGCAAGAAAGGAACAATACATTGTAGATGATCTTACCAGACCAGGGGTCACATTTCCCACGTTAAGGAGAAATGGGAATTAGATAGATGATCTACATTCTGTCTTCCTCTTTCTTTCTTTCTTTCTTTCTTTCTTTCTTTCTTTCTTTCTTTCTTTCT
>JADRCD010204830.1:0-15189 GCA_019843815.1 Montemys delectorum | reverse complement strand
TCTTTCTTTCTTTCTTTCTTTCTTTCTTTCTTTCTTTCTTTCTTTCTGTTTCTGTGTGTCTCTCTGGCTGTGTGTCTGTGTCTCTCTTGTGTCTGTGTGTGTGTCTGTTTCTCTCTTGTGTCTGTGTGTGTGTCTGTTTCATCTGTTTCTGTGTGTCTCTCTGCCTGTGTGTCTGTTTCTCTCTTGTGTCTGTGTGTGTGTCTGTTTCATCTGTTTCTGTGTGTCTCTCTGCCTGTGTGAGTGTCTGTTTCTCTCTTGTGTCTCTGTGTGTGTTTGTTTCTCTCTTGTGTCTCTGTGTGTGTCTGTTTCATCTGTTTCTGTGTGTCTCTCTGCCTGTGTGTCTGTTTCTCTCTTGTGTCTCTGTGTGTGTCTGTTTCATCTGTTTCTGTGTGTCTATCTGCCTGTGTGTCTGTTTCTCTCTTGTGTCTGTGTGTGTGTGTGTGTTTCATCTGTTTCTGTGTGTCTCTCTGCCTGTGTGTCTGTTTCTCTGTGTTTCTCTATGTGTGTGTTTCAGATGGATGTTTTGCAGCATCTTATATTTTTCTCATCACTGCAGCATATTCTTCGGCATAAATTCTTACTGCATATTAAAATTATTATCATGAAGACTAGATAAAAGGTCTATTTAGATTGGTTATCAATTTTCAGGAATCTAGAGGACCTCCCATACTCTTTGACAGTATTACATACAGAACAGGCTATTATTCTGCAGTAGGTTACAGCTGTCAAATAACAATGACCCAGAAGTGTCTGTGTATCTAGAACATCTGATACATTTAATAACTTTTAATGACTATTTTAGAGTAAATCACCACTTGAGTTTATAGTTCTAATTTTAGTATTGTCATACTTACTTTTCTATTGCCGTGACAAAGCACCATGATCAAGGCAACATAAAAATTACTAATTTGGGCCTCATGATTCCAGAGAGTTAGAGACATGACTACCATTGTGGGGAGCATAGCAGCAGGTGGACAGGCATGAGGCTGGAGCAGTAGCTGAGAGCTTACATCTGGTTAGCAAACAGGAGGCAGAGAGGGAAGGGACTGGGAAAGGCCCAGCTATTGGTCTAGAGTTAATTGGCATGTACTGCAAATAGAAACTTCTTTGATGAATCGTGAGAAGTGCATTGATCTGTAAGTATAATGGCAAGTCATTTCAAGTCAGATTAATACCATATCCACTTAGCCAAATAAAAGTAGTTGGCCCTCTGCTAGGACCTATATGAGCAGTCTAGCCATGAGTTGTCAGGTATGAGTTTCGTCTTGTGAAGCAGGACTTCAATCCAATCAGAAAGTGAAAGTTATCCTTACAATATTTGTAGCACTACTGAACCAAACATAAGTGGTCATGATTTTACTGAGCCAGTCATTATTGTAGCCCAGAGTTCCTAGCTGGGTGAGAGAGATGATTTCTTTTTTCCTATGGTAGCTATATAGCACCTTGAGCAGTATGGAAGATAGCTAGTAGTGATGAAATTTCCAGGACAATGCCAGCTTAATTCCTCCATCTTCTGTGACTCACATACATGGTATCTTCAGCAGTAGGTTGTCACCATCGAGTTATGGGGAATCACTACCAACAGTACTGTTCAGAGATCTATGGAACCACACTGGCCAACGACTCCAAAAAAATTAAAATAGTCCATCCCTGACCCTGAACATTTTATTTTTTGGTTCTGGTATCTAATAGAGGTATCATTGCTCCATTATAGGGTAATTCCAATTTAATTATACACACATAGACACACACACACACACACACACACACACACGCACACACACACACACACGGGGGGCAGTATTCTATAATAATGTCTCCATACGACTTTTTCAAAGGTCTCTAGTGTTATTTATCCTCCCATGTCCTGTCCTATACTCTTCCCTTTCCTGCTCTACCCCAGTTTAACACTTCCTCTTCATAAAATGGTTCTTAGACCATAGAAATAGCTTCTCATAGTCGTCCATGGTCTAGATGCTATGAATAACTAGATATATCAATTAATAGTTAAATTTTCTTTCTATTATGCCTTCCAGTGTATCTTGGTGACATTTGATAAACATAAAAGACAACGTGTTGTTTCTTCCCTTGTTCTATCTGTACGCTGCTAAGGTCCCTTAAATCACGGAAAGCTCAATCTGGTAAGCATCCGTATTTCTATTAAGTAATTTTTCAAGTGAAAACTGAGAAATACTTACTCAATTTTATATACATAAGAAATTTGTATCATTAAAAATATTTTTGATGATTATTTTGTTTTGTTTTCCCCAGTTTGGAACTTGTCATGTATACCTACTATGGTCATGGAACCTGTAATCACATTTCAAAGCCAGCTGTAATTTTGAACAAGGACAGAACAACCATTACTTGCATGTTTACAAGGCATTTCTAATTATGTTAAGAATATAACAAAAATCTTTCATTAGAGTCCCACTAACATTTGGACGAATGTCTCAAAAAAAATGTATTTACAATGGTAGAGAGATAGTTTAGCCAGGGATGAGTTTGCCCTGTAAGCACAAGGCCTAAGTTGAAATTTCAGAGTCGACACACAGACACACACACACACACACACACACACACACTTCCAGGTGGGGAAGTAGGATCTAAGTGGCAGAGACAGAGTTGAGGAAGATCCCTGTGGCTATTGACAAGCCAGGCTAACCTAGTTGGTGAGTTCCAGGCCAATGAGAGCCCTAGTCTCAAACAAAGATAAATGGTGAGTAAAAATGATAGCCAGTGTTGTTTGATCACCAAAGCTATATATACCTCCATCCTACTGTCATAACTTGTGCACACACAGACACACATACACACACACACAGACACACATATAGACACACACAGAGATATACACACAAACACAAATACAGAGACACATACCCAAACACAAAGACACACAGAGATACAAGCACACATTCACACATACACACACACACTCACACACACACACACACACACACACACACACACACATAGTTTAGAAATCATCATCAAGGTGACAGGGACATATGAGCCAAGAGTGGAGAGGGAAAAAAAAAGAACATATATTTTAAAATGTCATAATGAAACCTAATACTTTGTATGCTAGTTTTTAAAAGTAAACAAATCAATGAATGAAATAAATAGTACCTTAAAGTACTATTTGCGGTACTCTCTGTTATGTGGCTTGTATTTATATCTTGAAATTCACTTCCATAGAGCTATGCATGCACCTAGCATTAAGTATCTTTCTGGATGCCTGAGATTATACAAAATGGAATGGCTTGCCATCTGAAAGATCAGCTATTAAACATTTCTCCCTTTCTACTACCTTCAATTGTATTAAATGTGCCTCCTCTGTCCATTATTCTGATACAAAACTACACAATGCTATTTAGACTATCCTGATTTTTAATATTTTACTATTTCTCTGTTTCCAAGTGAATGCCAGCTAACATCATTATTTTAAAAAACTTCAATTTTATTATTTAGGATATGAGGAATGATAAATAATTTAGTACTCAAAACAAATAGGGAGCCAAAGCAATAACAAAAAATTGAATATTTCCCCTCTCAAATATTACTGCAACATTTAGTAATCTTATCAGTCATTTTGTATGAATTATTTATTTTATTTTTGCTTATGTAAGACAGAAGTAAGATGTATCATTGCGTTGCAAACTTGGAGGTACTGCCTAAAAAGTTATGAGAAATTCAAAAGTATATTGGAAATCTTCAGACTCTCAGTGCCTTCATTGTTAGTAATGACATAATTTACGATGCACAAAGATTACTAAGAAGTTCCAGCAAACCTAAATAATTCTGTATTGTCCTGGCAATTTATCCTTGTATGTAGACCTATCAAGGAAAAGAAGAGTTGGAGAAATACTACCCCATTTGTCAGAAGGGAGACTGGCAGGGGGAGGTAGGATAAAGGAGCTGCGTCCACTGAGTCGACTCACTGATCACACCTAAGGACACTCATGCTATAATCTCTGCAAGGATTTTTTTTTTTAACCTAACTCAGTGACTCCTGCCCATTTGAACAAAATCTTCTGTAGAAGATACCCAGTGAAATGTTTGTCACATAAAAAATTTAACCCAAATTCAAACTTAGAGTTTGGTGTTAATTTTAGCTTTGAATGTTTACTTGAAACCACTTCCCCTGGGATTCATGACTATCCTTTCTGGAGGGATGTTTTGAAAGTTATATATCACAAAATGAGGGTACTCCTCTGGGGCCAATAATGTAGTGTAGTTGGTAGGACAGTTGCTTAGTAAGCAAAAGCCCTAGAATGGGATTCCCACCTCTACCCCATAAACCAGGCTTGGTACAGAGAATCAGGAGTTCAAGGACATCCATAATCACATAGTTCAAGACCAGCCTTATAAAAAACAATAAACTTGCTTTAATATATTTCAGTCTAGATACTTGTGTAGCCTAGAGAAAAATTTTCTCTCTCTCTCTCCCTCCCCCCTCTGCCTTTTTATATGTACGTGCATAAAGCAAGCTTCACCCACAAATTTCTCGCCTTTTCTGTTATCTCGGTGTCAGTTCAGAAGTAGCCTTTATTGTTGACAACTAATTATCAAAGAAACTGGGATGATTATAAACCACCAAAAAAATTAAAAAATCATTGCCATGTTCAATTTTCTATTAAAATTGTGTTGACTTGGCAGAGGTTGATATTTCTCACTTAGAAAATTATTATTTTAACATTAAATGAGTGTTACAGGATTAATTTCCCTAGCACATTCCCAGTAGCAATCGTAGAAGGGGATTCTGAGTCCCTTTGATAGGTGTTAGCTTTAGTCTTCAGGATACTGGCATCCCTTAGTATGTTGGTTTCAGATGTCAATCACAATCAGGAACCCAGCTGGATACTGATGGATATCACTCAGGAATAAGCATTTTGGGTGACTTTGAAGTCGATTGGAATGAACGTGCAAATTTTACCGTTAGTGGCAGAATTCTCTTTAGTATATTTCAGTAAAGTATCACTTTAAACCATTTACATGACAGACTCTAGGAAAGGGAACCTCAAAGGAATCAGTGACAGCATGTTAATCAAGTAAACCAAGGGAACATTTTCCCAAACTCATCATTTCCACGCTGTGGCTTTCTCTGGTTTGGATTGTGCCCATTATACCTCCTACCACGTTGTTTCAGAGTATATTTAGTTTTGAAATAGAGCTTCTGGGGAGTGGTGAGAATGGGAGCCCACACAGGGTGAAGGTAGATGGTGTGGTTTTAGATACAGTGAGGAGCACATGCATGTTGAGGATCCTTCTGATTTGTGCCTGGATATGGTTGATCGCCTGTGCTCAATGAAAGCTGTAAGTATCCAAACCAAGAACATTTCCTATTCCTCTGAGTTAAGTGTCTTGTTCAGGAAATACATGCAGAAGGACATGTTCACTTTCCAGAGGAGAGAAGAGGACAGTCTGGCTAGTTGTGTCACTGCCTAGGATGCCCCACGTTTGTTTCCAGAAACACATCTTTGATTGAACAGTGGTTTATAAAAGAATTTTAACACCCTTGAATTGAAATCGAAAGTAGCATAGTATTAAAGCACATGGGTTCCAAAGCAATCAGTCTAGACAGAGCCAACTTCACTAGACTGTACTGTAATGCTCACACCAGGCAGTGGACTGTTACTTACAAAATTACAGCATGAAATCAAATAGGTAGTAGGTGGTGTATAAATTGATCACCTTTAATTGTCTTATTCAAAGTCCTTCTTCACTGGGGTCCAAGTTCTCCAACCTTTGTTTAACTCTGAGTATGACATGGATGGCCTCGTATTAAGTCCACACACACATACCCTCTCAGAACTCTCTCCTGGAAAATTCCCTCCTTCACTTCAAGGCAGTGTCCTTTCTCGCTTATGGAGATCAGAGAGAAATGCTAGTCTGGATATTTCCTCACTTGTGGTAATTGTTGTGTGTAAGCAGCATGGTGGTTGTGGGGTGGGGATGGCTATAGACTATCTATCACCAAGGTGTATCATTGTCGTCTTCACAGTCCACGAGCCAAGTACACAACAAACGCATCTACAGCTCTGTGTAGAATTGGAGTTACAAAGAAAAAAATGTACAAGTGGAAACTGAAAGGGTTATTATCACTCTTTATGAACATTCCCCATCTAAAGGTTGCCATGGAGTATAGTGTAAGCCGTCGCCTTTCAGCAGGACCTCATGGCAGTCTTGATGACAGTGATGTCATTTTATATCTTGAGCATCAAACTATGTTTTCTGTTCCCACTATTGTCCACTTGATTCATGGACCAGAGATGGTAATGGAAGTTATACTATATTAGGAGCCCAGAGCTAAGGATGTGAATCTGTTTCTGCTATCATTTATTGCCATTTATGACTTCTGTGGCCAAGACAGAACTAGTGGCCTAAGCCTGCAACTGCAGCTACTGGGAATCTGGGGCAGAAAAATGCTGAGTTCAAGACTTGTTGGCCAATAAACTGAGTTTAAAGCTATCCTGGGCAATTTAATGAAATACTGTCTCCAAATAGAAAAAGAATACATACGTACAAATGTCCAGAATTATTCTTCTGTGATAAAGCACTTGCCTAACACTAAGGGGTTCTAAATTCAACCTCCGATATTCCACAATAAATAAAAATATTACTGAGTTCGGTTTCCTAGCACTCAGGAAAGCAGAATCTGGCCCTGATTACTATCCCTGATGTATGATCTGGCATTAATATTAATGTGTCCTCCCCTACTCTTCTTAGAGGGTTTGCTTCTTTTCCAGTCAATGGATGAACACTTAAGTTGTCTAGTACGTACACAGATCGGCTACATTTCTTAGTGCCTAGATAAATCTATTTCCCAGCTGCAGCCAGGTCTATAAACAGTAAGTGAGTTTGGCTAAGAACATAACGACTGTTCTACTCAGATTTTGGCAGGTTTCCTGTGAGGAGCAAGTGAGGATCAGAGTGTACCTATGTGCGTAGGTCTGGCCGTCAGAAGTTACCATCAGAAGAACCACACTGATTGCTATTCACACATGAGTGCGAGGATATGGCTGTTACACTGATGTTTTTTTTTTTTTTTTTTTTTTTTTTTTAACAGTTTTCAAGTGCTTATGGGAAGAGATGTGAGCTCTTTCGGCAGACATGACAACCTGTAGGGAAGGAAGCCGTATGGCAGCTTAAGGGTGTGCACTTTAAATTCAGTATTTAAAGCGTGTCTGTCAGGTAGAGACATGAACAGCAATGTCACCACAGAGCAGCGTAGTCAGTAGCAGGCTGTTGGCTCTGATTTACTAGGACAAATCATTTCTTCCACTGTTATCAAAAAGGACTCTCAATATCTCAGAACTAAAAAATATTTCTTTACATTAAATTTAGATTTAGTCATTCACAGGGACAAATCATTGAACACATGGTCCCACAAATCTTTCAAGCCAATTAGAGCCAATTTTACTTCCTTGTGTACTCTGTCAGCATGAGACCCCTTTTAAGACAGTGGCACACATCTCCATGTGTGATATAGGTCAGGAAAGAACAGTATTTGAGTGTCTTGGAAGCAGCAGGCATCCTAGGAGGGAACCAAAGTAATCCACAAGTGGTGAACAATAAGATCCTACGGAGTAATGAGAGCCAAAGGGAGACCTGAGGATGAGAGGAGATTCAGTCACCATGCTTGGACTTTCAGACTGTTGCTGCCATTCACGCTTGGGTACTTCTTAAAAAGATTATGTTTATTATATTAATTGTGTGTGTGTGCACGAGCACGAGTGAGTGTACCCGCATGCATACATGCATGCATGTGTGTGGGGTATGTGTTTGTGTGTGTGTGTGTGTGTGTGTGTGTGTGTGTGTGTGTGTACATGCGAACGCATGTATGCACATGTGAGTGCAGGGTCCCATGGAGTTCAGAAGAGACCATCAGAGTCACCATGAGTGCTGAGAACTGGACCTGGGTCCGCTAAAGAGCAACAAGAGAACTTAACATTTGAGCCATCTCTGCAGTTCCAATGCTGGGTAGTTTTGTAAAAAAAAAAAAAAAAAAGAAAGAAAAAAAAAGAAAAAAAAAGAAAAAAAGAAAGAAGGAAGAAGGAAGGAAG
Source organism: Montemys delectorum (assembly GCA_019843815.1). Taxonomy (NCBI): domain Eukaryota; kingdom Metazoa; phylum Chordata; class Mammalia; order Rodentia; family Muridae; genus Montemys; species Montemys delectorum. The sequence continues at coordinate 7,120 of JADRCD010204830.1, read as the reverse complement.
GAAGAAAGAAAGGAAGGAAGGAAGGAAAGGAAGAAAGAAAGGAAAGGAAAGGAAAGATGTATCGCTTCGGTTTCATTTTCTGAACACATAGAGCATTTCTTTCTACATCTGTCACTTGGAAACCTGATTTATAGCACTGCATTTTTACTAATTCTGGTCACTTATAAATTAGGATGACCATAGGTCAATTTGTTTGTGTCTCTAAACCTGTTATAAACACAAAGGGTCTCTTGTCATAATTTCTGATTCTGGAAAGTTCATTTATTAAAGGCTCAGTATGTAAAAGAGAAACAGCACCAATAATTAAAAAAAGTTAGTAAAATCCCACTGATAAATGTCTTCAAGAAATTTGCAGTGGTTTTGTCCTAGTGTGCAACTCTGGCTGTAATCACTGAGCACCGATCCTGTGCATCCTACAGATCTTCTTCTCCAATTATGGCAAATCTAAGACATGGAAATGGTTTTCACTCCAACTCACAGATGGAAAAGCAAAGGCTCATGGCAGTCACTTGGTCGAGTTCATTCTGCTGCGCAGGAAGCACAGCAAAAACTCAAAACCAGACGGGTGAGACTCTGGAGATAGACTGTTGACTTTGGGAGGTGATTCATCATAGTTGGCTCACACTATTTTGGGGGGAAAAAGTAAACAAACAGGCAAAAACCAAACCCAAAGATAATTATTTACTGTGCAATGTATGAAACCATGTGAAAACACGTAGAGCACACAGAAGTACACAAAGGAACATAGAGGCGTGTCTACTGTTAGCTTAAATTGAATCAGAGGTGCACTGAAATTATCCCCAATCAGCATTTCTGTTGCAGCTTTCCAAGCAGACATTAGGCTAACCATCTACAAATTGAATTAAAGGGTGATTAGCAACCTACAAACTTACAGTAGGCCTGTGACTAAGTAAGAATTTTCAGAAAGAAAAAAAAAAAAAAAAAAGGAAAACAGAGCAGACGGTATTGCTAACTTGGTATTGGCCTTCCCTATGTTGCTGGTTCCCCTTCAGGGGAGAGTCACTGATGGGGACATTTCTTTCACTGGTTCAGACACCAAGGACTAATGTATTCCTCCGCTCCTGTGGCTGTCTTTCCGGAAGGAAGGCTGTGACTCCAGTTACTGTGACTACCCTGCGCGATGCCACTACCCCGTGGCACCTACAGCCAACAGTCCTGGCAGGGGAGACCAGGATTTTTAAGCCATTCTACCTTCACATGATACAGTCTTTGCAAGCTCTTTTTGTTTGTTTGTTTGTTTGTTTTGTTTTGTTTTATTTTCTACTTGGATTTAATATTTGATGTCAATGCCACACAACTTGAACGTTGAACCAGATCTTTCTCAACTCCAATTTAGGATAAAAATGTAACATCAATGTGTAATTTGAACACCAGTTCATTTTAGAAGTGTAGACAGGAGCTGTGTTCCCATGTTACCTAGCCATGGATTATAGCACTGCAATGTAGGGAATTATATAAACACAGAACAACACAATGTCTATGCTCCTTTACCAGGCTTCACATATCTTGTCTACAGTATTCTTTCTATGATTAAAGCTCTCTTGTTAAATGTAATTATAGATGAGTGTCTTAGTCAGGGTTTCTATTCCTGCACAACCATCATGACCAAGAAGCAAGTTTGGGAGGAAAGGGTTTATTCAGCTTATACTTTCCATGTTGCTATTGATCACCAAAGGAAGTCAGGACTGGAACTCAAGAAGGTCAGGAAGCAGGAGCTGATGCAGAGGCCATGGAGGGATGTTACTTACTGGCTTGCTTCCCCTGGCTTACTCAGCTTGCTTTCTTATAGAACCCAAGACTACCAGCCCAGGGATGGCACCACCTACAAGCAGCCCTCTCTGCTTGATCACTAATTGAGAAAATGCCTTACAGTTGGATCTCATGGAGGCATTTCCTTACTTGTGGCTCCTTTCTCTGTGATAACTCGAGCTTGTGTCAAGTTGATTCAAAACGAGCCAGTACAATGAGTCAGAAAAAATAAATCCAGAAAAATAAACAAAAGTCTATAGTAACTTGACAAGGAAAGGTGTTTAGAAAACCAACACATGCATGAAGCATTCAAATCTCTTGTCAATAGGACAAACAGTCAAATCAACACTATGGTAAGATGTTACATTTATGTGCACCAAATGGCGAAAAAGCAAGGGTGAACAATAATCAGTGTGGAGATAACCTGGGAAAACCGGAAGGCCAGTGCCTGTCACAGGACCCACTAATTGGCTAATTAGTTTGAAACATTGTTTCTATTTACTAAAGCTAAGTAAATGTATACACTGTGGTTCATCAATTCCACTTTTGTATATACATTCACCTATGTAACATGATCGTGATTAACCTAAATACAAATCTGAAGACAAAACCCAATGTGTCCTCAAAATGTTCTTTAGTAATCCCGATGAGCCCTAAATTCCGGCAGAGATTTGAAAAATAAATTTTAAAAATACAAAGTGTCTTGGGCTTTGAATGCCATTTTGTATGTTTCTAATGCTACGCGTGTTGACTTTGCCCTTTGGGTTGAAGGGTTTCTCCACGTCAGGACTCTGTCTCTGAACAAGGCTCCTGCTGTTTACCAGTTCTCATATATCTTCCTTAAGAAAACAAAGTAAAAAACACATTTGTTTCCCTCTCATTTTTTCTGGAACCTGTGAATTCTTTTGGATCTCATGGCACTTTACAGTATCAGTGGGATATAGTGAAGACCTCAAAGACCTGTAAAGTCAAGATAGCCGGAGATAAAACTCCTCCTCTGTCTAAAACCTTGGTTCCTCCCAAAACCCAAGGCTTTGCTTTTGACCAAAAAGTCACATGTCTCTAGAGTGGACATTGCCTCCTGCTTTCCTCCTTCATACAACTGGAGCACATCGGCACTGTTAGTGTCACCTGGGGCTCAGGCAGTCAATAATCGCTGCTCCTCAAAATGGTTATTGTTCATGTACCTAAAAATAAAGAAAAACTCAAGATGAGCAGAATGACACAAAACATACAAAGAAACTGTTAATATGTTCATGCTGAGAATCGATCAGAAATAGTAATAGTAAATTATAAATCATTATATTTTTTTAAAAAGTGAAAGTAATATTGATAATTATAATTACAAATTAATCCAGTGTAGAATGCATCATGTAAAATTATTTTGTTCTGGACGTAATAGCACTAATAACCCCGGCTCAGAGTTCAGTCTTCTGGGGTTGTGAGAGAACCCCAGCTTCATGGTAAGCTTTGTTTATATCCAGTTACTCATCTAACCCATGAAGTCACTGGTAATACCCACCTCATTGATTAAACAAAAAATAATGGGAACTAAATGAGATAGGACCTGGCAATTATTTATGCAGTGCATGGCTCACTTTATGCAATATTTTTTAGCATTGTTATAGAGCGCTGGAACTAGGATCTCGGAAGGGGTGAGGAAGGGAAAGTCTGGAACCGGGAAAACAGACTCTGGAGACCAATATCCGGGTGTAGATCTACTGTATTGCAGAGCAGCTACCATTTTGAATACAGCTTTTTGACCAACGGGGAATTGAGATGGAATAGCCAACAATCTATTTATATTGCTGTTTCAAACATCCTAACTAGAAATGTCTAGTTACCTGCCTTGCTATTGCAGGTTGCAGTCTCTCATTGAAGAATGTCAAGTCAGGAATTCAAAGCAGCTAGTCGCACCATATTCTCCGCCAAAAGCTGTAAGAACCAAATGTAACTAAGCATCTTGCTTTCGGTCCATCTGGCTTTCTCCTCTGCTACATAGTTCTGCACACCTCACCTAAGGAACGGTGCTGCCTATGATGGCCTGGGTCTACCTACATTAATTAACAGCAAGGCAATCCTCTGTACATGCACCCGTAGACCAACATGATACAAATGGCTACTCATCTGAAGCTTTCTTCTTAGGTGGCTAAGGGACATGCTAAAGATGCACGGGACTTAGGTGCTAACTGTGTTTGTATAGCTGTGGGAATACTGTAAAACAGCCAGCTCTCTACATTAGCAGGGAGAATTTTATAATTTTAAATTATACCTTAAAAAACAAAAGAATCATATCTGACCTATAAAGCTGGTTATATGTAGTTATTGCTGAAATAAATACCTTCATACCATTAGTCACTATAAATGTGAAATTTCAAAGTCAGGTGCATTGTATTGAAGAAGCTACTCACGTGAGATAAATAATTATGTTTTCATATAGGTGCATGATCTATCCATTCCTTCACCATAATCTGGATTCTGCACAAATTCTGCAAGGTCTTATGAGGCCCAGGAACAGTAGCTCCAGGGAGGCTGTGAGGTGAATGAAGACTTCAGCACTTTCCTGTTCATAGAATGATAAGAAGGGAGAGCAAGAAACCATAAGAAATGGAGATGATACAACTTAATGTGCTCCAACAGCATCCACACCAATGAAAGTCTGAGATTTTCAGGTAGTCAGTCAAAACTAAAATTGTTTTAAATAACTATTAGGAGATAACAACAAAACCAATTTGTACAGTTTTTGGAAAGTCTAAATGGACCATTGAATTTCTACTAAATATCCTACCAAAAAGATTTCATTAATTTTGAACACACTTCAGGACAGTGAGAGTAGTAAATGTTAAGTCTAAGCATCTGGTGGATTTATTGAGCTTGGCAGATTCTCCATGACAGGCCAAGAAAGAAAGTAATTGGTAGAACAGAGAAGAGCTCTTTCACAATTTTACACTGCATTTTTTCTCTAGAACAGAATTCTTCCAGGAAAATCTATTTTGCAGTTAATCCAATGAGTCTTTTCACATAGATAGAATTCTGGGTCTAGAGTCAAACTAGGTCATTGTGTTAAAAAGCCATATTCAATATATAAAAAAGAGAAAAGATTGATGATCACAAAGACAGAAGTCAGTGGCGTCCAGCGTGGACTTCGGCCTACTGCTCTTTGCATTGAAAGGAAGGCTATAGCTATTGGTTGCAAAGAATTCTTCACTGCTGACTGAAAGAAAAAGGCATCTGGAATTGAAAAGCTGGAATTAGGAAAAACATGAACGTGGTCTTATCACATTAACAAGTGTTTTGTTTAAAAAAAAAAAAAAGCTGTTCAGCCTTCTAGTAGGTAGTTAGTCACTGCCATGCACCCTGCTAAGTCAAAGTAGGTGTTTGTTCTATTGCCAGAGAGTGCCACTTTAAATATGTGTGGATAGCAGTGTCACAGTGAACCTTGGGACCTAAGTTCCGACAAGACATGACCACATGCATCTTAATGAAATTTCATCTGTCTCCTTCAAATTTCTCTTCTAAAGATGCTTTATTTAAGAAGAAATGGAACCCATTTCAGTTTAAAATATCCATTCAGGATAGCTATGGAAAAATAAACTATCCTGAAAACAAAGGCTTGTATTTCTAAGTGGGCACGGCTTTGTCATTCACTATAGCTCCTTGGTAATGTTTGCAAAGAGGGTGGATTTTTAAATTCATTATGCACGAGAAAGCAAAGTTTCTCTGTATTGTATATTAGGTTAAACCCTTTAAAATAAATACCAGGCAGTGAAATTCCCCATAATATTCCTCTCTTTAACATTCTACAGCTTATGTTTTTTTTTAAAGTGCCGGCTGAGAGCCCAGAGAGGATCATCTGTCACTAAAAACTAACCCAGATCCCTGGAAAACATTGTAAGACATTCCAGTATATTTCATTTTTTTTAAAAAATGTATTTGTCAGATTGTTAGCCACCGATTAGCTTGTGCCCTCTGTGGACAGACCGCCATTGTAAGGTACTGATAATGCAGCTTACTGCCCTTCCCACAACTTAAAAGTGCCTGTAAAAAGTTTTCCTGCATGTAAGCCATCTCTCATTAGCAGTATCCGACAACATTTCAGTGTAGATAATGAAACTCTAACCTGACTGTGTCAATAAATACTAAGAGCCAGTCATGTGCTATTTCAAGCCATGTAACATTTAGGAACCTAAGGCAAAGTATTCCGACTACCATATACTATTGTGTGTGGTTTTAAAATCTCTGCCTGCCGCCTTTGCCCAGAAAGGTCTATGCTCCCAGCCCCTCCCACTTTCCTTTTTTACCTGCTTTTAGCTCCTGGAGGTGGCCATTCTACAGCCCCTCTCCCAAGACTCTTGAATCCATGGATAAAAGACACACACATAGTTAATACTTTGATAATATTTGCCTTCTTGGTGCAACGGCTGAGCGCAGATATCTCCCACCTAGATGAATGTGCCTTTACCAATTTATCATCTCTGTCTCTCCACCTGCCCTAAACTCAGTGACGAGTCCCAACTAGCCCCTTCCAAACATCCTTGGCTACCCACCTGTAATGGAGACCACAGACCTAAGCTCTCCCTGAGACCTTACATGATTGCTGCATTCTTCGTCTTCCTCACAGAAAAGCCTCTCTCTTTCCCTGCATCTCCTTTTCCCTTAGTATAGTGGAATTTTCCCCTAATTCATTGATTGGACAATAAAGATGACAAGAAGTCAATCACTGGACAAGGAGAAGGGCCTTCCCTGCTGGAGAGAGGAAGAGGGAACTCAGTAAGAGGGCACTTCTTTTTGGATGGTGAGGCAGAAGGATAGCAGGCAAAATGTAGACTGAAGATTGTTAGATCTGGTGGTGGAATCCACCAGAATCTGACACTGGAAAATTTCTTTTTTTTTTTCTTTCTTTTTTTCTTTTCTTTTATTTTTAATTTTATTTTTTTTATTTATATTAGATATTTTCTTTATTTACATGTAAATTTTTCCTTTCCCAGGTTCCCCTCCAAAAAACAAACAAACAAAAACAACAAGAACAAACCCCTTTTGCCTCCCCCCTCCCTATGCCTGCCACCCCACCCTCTCCCACTTATTGGCCCTGGCATTCCCCTACACTGGGGTACAAAACCTTCACAAGGCCGAGGTCCTTTCCTCCTATTGATGATCGAATTTGCGATCCTCTACTATACACATGCTGCCAGAACATTCAGTTCCACCCTGTATAGTCCTTGATTGGTGGTTGGGTCCCTGGGAGCTCTGAGGGTACTAGTTAGTAATTGTTGTTCGTCCTAAGGGGCTGCAAACCCTTCAGCTCCATAGAACCTTTCTCTAACTCCTTCATTGGGGACCATGTACTCAG